>LOJH01028603.1:3843-17691 GCA_001685095.1 Ellobius talpinus | reverse complement strand
ACCATTTGGGACCTACAGCATTTCTGCTGCCTACTGCCACTGGGGAACTTGCAACATTTTTTAAAAAAATCATAAAAGTGCCTCTGGGATTTTACCTTTCTCTATTCTGTATACCTCTCTTTTCTTCTTACTCCGTGGCTGCCCCTGGAGTCTTTATCTCCTCCTTTTCTCGCTCCTCCTTCTTCTTTCTTCTCCTATTTATTCTGTCTGCCAGCCCTGCCTACTATCTCTCTCCTGCCTTGCTATTGGCCATTTAGCTCTTCATCAGACTAATCAGGTATTTTAGGCACGTAAAGTAACACAGCTTTACAGAGTTAAACAAATGCAACATAAGTGAATGCAACAAACACATCTTTGCATCATAAAACAAATGTTCCACAGCATCAAAGAATGTTACACATTTTTAACTAATATTCCACAACACCTAGTGACCACCTTGCCTTGGCATTTTGGCAAAGGCTTTGAACTTGAGCCTCAGCTAGAAAGACTAGCCTGTTTGTCCAGCCTCAGGAAAATGGACGCATGCTGAGCCTGGCGCTGTTTTACTTCCACTGCCCTCTTCTCCAGAGCCCTCACCACCCTGTACAGCTGCCCTGTATATGTGCTCACTGTCTCCCTCTACTGGAGACAACAAGCTAAAGCAGGGCTCTGTGTTTCTTCCTGGGGTGTGGCTATGGCTGTGAGCAGTGCTCAGCTTCTGCCATAGATGGTCCTGAGTGAGTGAATGAACCACAAGCGACAGGCGGATGCGGAGTGCTAAGGAGCATCCGTGCCCAGAGCCCCGCAGCCTGGGCAACTGGTCTGTTTGTAGCTGTTCCGTATCTTTCCCGGGGAGTCGCCTTGCTCGTGAATCTTTGCACCTGGGGTCATTCCCTTCCTAGAAGCATGGATTTGGTCTTCATTCCATACCACTGCTGAGAGTCCAGCCTGCTCATTCAAAAGATGCTGAGGGTTCCAGATAACCTGTGAGTTGCTCCACTTCCGCTCTTCATAGTAGCTGAGTTCCTTTCTAGACATCTGAGAAACGGGAAGCACCGTGGTGAATGGCGAGTTTTGAGTAGGCTGGCGAGAGACACGATCCCATTTCTCCAAGACAAAGGTTGCTGTCTTCTGTAACTCCAGGCTGCTCCCACTTCAAACCAGCGTGGTGGGGGGTGAGGAAGAGGTGGAAAGTACATTTCCAGAGGGAGAAAAGAGCATGGCTGGGGACTTTCAACCTTATTACAAAACAGGTCATACGTACAAGAGAAAATGTCACTTATGCCAACAACCTGAAACGCCAAAACCCATGTGCCCATTCACTCAACTCAGAGTGCACTCCCAGCCCCCACCCCAGGGTCCACATCCCCTCCTACCAGAAGGAGACACGATGTTGGGATTTTCTCTTTCTTTTCCTTTCTTCTTCCCTGACCTCTGAACCTCTCTCTTTGTCTTGAGCTTGTCTTGAGACTCAAACTCAAAATGTAGGTGAGGAGCACTTTGAACCTCCTTCTTCTACTTCCTGAGTGCCAGGATTGGCACCACTACATTCAGTTCTATGCAATGCTCAATGCTGGGGCTCAAACCTAGAACTTCGTGCACACCAGGCAGGCACTTTACCTACTGAGCAACATTCCCAGCCCCCTCCTTTTAGTTAATCGTTTCCTTGTTATTCTTTAAAGTTCCATCATACATGGAAATATACTGATAATATACATTATTTCATTTTGCCCATGGGGGGCTGCAGTGAACTTTTTGTTTGTTTCTTTTATGAATACAGGTGTTTTTTCTGCATGCATATCTGCACCACGTGCAGGCCTGGTGTCCTTGGAGACCAGAAGAGAGCATCAGATCCCCTAGGACTGGATTATAGACTGTTGTGAGACATCATGTGGGTGCTAGAAATGGAACCTGAGTCTTCTGGAAGAGCATCCAGTGTTGTGGGAGATTCGTTTGCTCTGTCCCCCAAAACTGTCAACAAACTGAACCTTGATTTGGAGGACGGAGTCCACACTCAGCTTCCCAGAATAAACCAGAGTTTTTTGGCTGACTGAGATGGAGAGAGAGGTACACATGGAGGAAAGAGGAGGGGCTTAGAGGTTTCTCGGACCCTTTTGGATCTTGGAAAAGCAGAGAGGAGGGTCAGCTGGGCTTTTCTCCATCGCTTTGTGGATCTACCAGGTTCATACCCTACTATCTGACTCCCAGGTTTTTATTAACAATAGAATAATTTAGATAGTTGTTACAGTCCAGGGCTCTTAACCACTGAGACTTCTCTTCAGCCCCCAGGTGCAGTGAACTTTACTGATAGCATTTGAAAGAATGGGCTCCTGAAGTCACCTCCTCTTCTGGGAGTTAGGACGGAAACTGTGAAAGGGGATGCTCAGTGCATTGGAGGAAGGGACTTTCCAGGAGCTGAGGGCCTTTCTCTTCCCCTCTTGTTCTTGCTGGGTGGGTGGTCCAGGGCTTCTTACTCCTTGGAGGCCATGGTCCACTACCTTGTTTCTATAGCTGAATTCTTTGTCATACCAGAAAATGAGTTTGACAAAGTGGCCTTTGAGAGCAATGTCACCGATCACCAAGGAGGAAGACTGTCACTGTTGAAGTCACAAGGGACAGCCTGGTCCTTGGTATAGCCCAGGATTCCCTGTCGAGGTCCCCTGCATGCCTACTTCGTCACATTCTGATGTCATCACATTTGGCAGCAAGGCAGACTCATGATGGACATACTGGAATGTGGAAAGACATGCCAGTGGGTTTTCTGTTCAGCTCTGGGATGATTGCCCACAGCCTTGGCTTCACCAGTGGATGAAGGGATGATGTTCTGGGGATCCCCCAAACAATCACACCTCAGTTTGGGGTGGCTCTCAGTCTTCTGGAGGGGTGTTATTGGCGTGGGTTGTGATCTTTAGTCCCTCAATAATGCCAAAGTTGTTGTTGTGGTTTGATTCAGAGGACTCAGAGGACAGAGTCCATGCTCAGCTGACCAAAACAAACCAAAGGGAGTGGCCCCTAAAGGGAATGGCACTAATGGGAGGTGTGGCCTTGTTGGAGGAAGTGTATCATTATAGGGGTGGGCTTTGAGGTCTCATATGTTCAAGCTACACCCAGTTATACAGACTACTTCCTCTTGCCTTCAAGTCAAGATGTAGGACTCTCAGCTACTTCTCTAATACCAAGTCTTCCCCCAAGCCACCATGTCACACCATGATGATAGTTGATTAAACCTCTGAATTGTAGGTGAGTCACCCCAATTTAATGTTTTCCTTTATAAGAGTTGCCATAGTCATTGTATCTCTTGACAACAATAGAAATCCTAACTAAGACAGTTGTCATGAATGGCCTTGGCCAGAGAAATGGTCTCAGTTTTCTGTTGCTGTGATGAAATACCCTGACCAAGGCAATTTATAAAAAAGAGAGTTTATTGGGGCTCATAGTTCGAGGGGGTTAGAGGCCATGATCATCAGGAGTATGGCAGCAGGCAGACAGAAAAGGCTGCTGTGGCAGTAGCTGAGAGCTTACATCCTGATCTATAGGCACAAGGCAGAAACACAGACAGAGGGGGAGCTAACTAGGAATTTCATGAACATCTGCCACTGGTGACATTCCTCCTCCAACAAAGTCATCCCTAATAATCCTTCCCAAATAGTTCCACCAAATGGGGACCAAACATTCAAATATATAAACCTTTGGGGACCATTCTCAATTAAACCACAGGAGCTAAGCAGTTACTGGTGCAGGTGGCATTGCTGATGATCTTGAGTGAGTTGTCATCCTTCTCATGGTTCACATCCATCATAAACATGGATGCATCTGCGGAAGAGGCAGAGATGATGACCTTTTGTCTTCCAAGTGGGCCCCCAGTGTTCTCCATGGTGGTGAAGACAGCAGTAGTAGACTCCACAGCAGGCATCACCCCATTTGGTGTTGGCAGGCCCTCAGTCCTGGAAGATGGAGATTGAATTGGCCAAAGTGACCCAAGAAGGTGTGCAAAGGTTGACATTGGGCTAATGAATGCAGATCAACATGGGGCAGGCAAGGTGACCCTTTGCTGTCAGGGAACTCCTTAGGGGGCCTCTTGCAGGCCCCCATGTCAAATTTGATTCAATCACTCTGACAGCATGAGGGGAACTCCTCCACAGAGCAATTCTAAGACTTAATACCTGTTTTGAAAAACCATACTGCCCTGAATGACAGAACAATTTCAGGAAGTAAAACATTCCTCCAATCTCAGAAACAAACCATAAATCAATGTATGCTTCTGAGGAAAATAATAAAAGGTATTATTAGGAACAGTCATATACCATTCAGGTTGAACATAAGCAGTATACAAAAACTGCTGATCTCTCAAAGGTACCAACATCCCTACCTTTAAAATGGTTAACTGACAAACCTGTCTGGGTGGAACAATTGCCTTTGGCATCAGAAAAATTACAGGCATTAGAGTGGCTGATACTAGAGCAGCTAAATACTCAACATATTGACGAATCAACCAGTCCATGGAATTCCCCTAAATTTGTCATTAAAAAGAAATCTGGAAAGTGAAGAATGATAACAGATCTAAGAGCTATTAATAAGGCGATCCAACCAATGGGATCTTCACAGCCTGGAATTGCCTTGCCTTCTTTATTACATAAGGGATGGTCTATTACAGTGATTGACTTAAAAGATTGCTTTTTTAGTATACCTTTCCAATAGGATAGAGAAAAATTTGCCTTCACAGTGCCTACTTATCATAAATCTCAGCCTGTTGAAAGGTGTAAGTAGAAAATTCTAGTTATTCTATTGTGGAATTGTGTTTCACAAGGGAGGCTAAACAGCCCCACCTAGTGTTAATATTTTGTACAACAGCCATGGAAATAATTCATAAACAGTTTCATCAATCTATAATTTATCATTATATGGATAATATCTTACTAGGTGATTCAGACTCAGATACCTTAGGAAAAAATTATTGAAGAGGTAAAGAAAATTTTGTATTGTTGGGGAATATAAATTGCTCATAAAAATACAAAAAGGAGATTCTATTAATTACCTGGGATATAATATAGGTTTACAAAAGGTTCAACCACAGAAAGTACAAGTCAGGAGAAATCAGTTGTAAACTATTAATGATTTTCAAAAATTTCTGGGAGATATTAACTGGCTGTGTCCCACAATTGGATTGACAACTCAAGAACTAAGTACTTTATTTCAAACTTTTCAAGGTGATAAGGACTTCAATAATCCAAGAAAACTATCAGTTGAGGCTGAGGGATGATTAGCTTTGGTAAAAGAAATACAGGATGCACGTACGATTTCTTGGATCCAGGGCTTGATTGTATCCTGGCCATACTCTCTTCTATGAATTCTCCCACAGGAATTCTTATGCAGAAAGAAGAGAATATCTTAGAATGGATATTTTTACACACAAACAAAGTAAAAAAATTAAAGACCTATGCACAAAAGTTTTCTGAATTGATTCTGAAAGGAAAATTGAGACTTCATCAATTATCAGGGATAGACTAGCAGAAACTGTGGTACCTTTTACTAATGCTGAAATTGCCTCATTATGGGCAGAAAATGAACACTGGCAATGAGCTTGCATTAATTTTTGGGAGACACTAGCAACAAATATCCCAAAAGAAAGAGACTTTCAGTTTACAAAGAGAACTAATTAGATCCTTCCTCATGTTGTATGGGGAACACCAAACTTCTGGAGCCCCTACATTCTATACTAATGCAAATAAATCAGGAAAGGCAGGTTATAAGTCAGGAAATTGTAGTAGCATTTCAATTGTATTTTAATAAATAAAACTTGCCTGGGGATGGGGGAGTAAAACAGCCTCACTGGTCGGTCTTACAGTCAGGCAGTGGTCACACACACCTTTAGTTCCAGTAGCCACACTAATTGCCATAGAAACCAGGCAGTGCATGCTTTTAATCCCAGTGGTGCATGCCTTTAATCCCAGAACTAGAGAGGATTATAAAATGGGAGGAAACAGTTCTCAGGCACAGTCTCATTGTGAGATTCCTGGAAGCAGGATCACCATTTTGGACTGAGGTTGAAGAGCCAGTGGCTGGCTGCTTTGCTTTTCAGGTCTTCAGGTTGAACCTCAGTTTCTCTCTCGAGTTTTTATTAATTGTGCTTCAGGAAATTTAAGTAAAATGGCTCAAAACCCTTATGATTCTGTTCAAAAGTCATAATTATATGCTATTCTTATGGTATTATTATATTTTCCAGAACCTCTTAATATAGTTACTGACTCTCAGTATGTAGAAAGGGTCGTTTTTCATATCAAAACCACTGAACTTATTTCAGATGATTCAAAATTAACTTTGTTATTTATTCAGTTATAAGGTTATAAGAAATAGCCAGAACTGGAAATCACCCCTTGTATGCAGCATATATCAGATCCCATACAGGCCTATCAGGCCTTCTAGCACAGGGTAATGATCAAATTGCTCAGCTATTGGTAGGAATTAAGCTAGAAGCCTCAGAATTTCATAAGAAATACTATGTTAATAGCAAAAGTTTGGAAAAATATTTCTCTATCACTTGACAACAAGCCAAGGAAATTATCAGGAAATGCCCTGTCTGTTCTATCTGTATAATCAAGCTCCATTACCTGCAGGAAATAACCCAAAGGGTACTCAAAGAAATAAAATGTTGTAAATGGATGTGTTTCATTTTGCAGTTTGAAAAATTAAAATACGTACACCATGCCATAGATTCAGGATTTCAATGGGAAACTGCTTTAAGTTCTGAAAGGGTTGATTCTGCAATTACACACCTATTAGAAGTCAAGACCATTATGGGAATACTTGTACAAGTTAAGACTGACAAAACTCTAGCATATAAGCTGTTTCATATAAGATGAAACAGGTTTTTTTATATTACAACATAAAGCATATTACAGGTGTACCACACAATCCCACAGGACAAGCATCTATAGAAACATCTAATCACACTGAAAAGTTATACTTAATAAACAGAAATGGGTAATAAAGACCCCAGAGACAGATTACACAATGCTTTACTGACTTTAAATTGTTTAAATGCTAATGAAAAAGGAATGACAGATGCAGAGAGACACTGACTAGTAGAAAAAACTACTGCTGTATACTTTCAAGATGCGTTGACCTCAGAATGGAAGCCAGGATGTGTGTTGGGGAAGAGGTTTTGCTTTTATTTCCACAGGAAAAGAAAAGCTATAGATACCATCAAAATTGATGAAGATTAGATTTGAAGAGGAGAGACATCTTGATTAGGAGAGGTGATAGTTCATCAACAGCATGACCATTCAATCTGCGCTAACTTAAAGACTAATAAATGCCTTTCATTTAATCAGACATAACCTGCCATAAAAGAAAAAAGAAAAAAGAAATTCCCCCAAATTATGGTTGGGGCAGGGTTTTGTTTTTGTTTTTCCAGGAGAATAAAAGCATCCAACTAAGGAATCCAGATAACACTGGCCAAATGAGACATCTGAAGACAAAGAATGACTCATCCAGAGAAAATTTCCCAAGAAAAAGAGTAAATTGGCCTAATGATGTAGCACATTTCCAACAGAATAAAATTTCATGAATCTTCCCAAATGGTTGTTTCTGCTGTTCTCTACAGACATATAATGCAAATGGTCTTTTTGTATTAACAATTCAATTAAAATTAAAGCTGGCTTTGGAGTTGGAATATGGCTCTCTCCTTCTCTAAACCCAAGCATGCTTGTTAAAGGAAAATCCAAAATCTCTGTCTCATATCAGTAGAGCCGCCTGATATGGGGCAGAAGAAAAACAAATTTTAAGGGCTATAGTCACTAATTTCATAATCTTTTGGTTTCATTCTGACTCTTTAAAACTTTTCATAAGATATAATCTCAAAATTATTAAGATGAATATATATGTGTAAACTTCTGTTGTGATATTAATGGTCATATGGAGCAATAATTAATTCTAGAAATAGGCTTCATCTAGCTTTCTGTATGTGATTTCAGGCTTGAGTCTGAATCAGGTAACTAGTAATTAAGCTTGTATAACCCAGATGTATTTAATAAATTATGGTCCTTTAATTTCTCCAAGATCTGCTGCATATGACATTTAAAATGTTTAAGTTTTCTACAGTTAACTGTGACCATTCCTAACAGTGTCCTTTGAAGTCTCCGAAAGGATGAGGGGCCCCACCTTGATGATTCCACCTGGAATGTGGTAACACCACACAAAGATCAGCTTTGAATTACAAACTGCTCCAGACAATTTCAAAGTGGTTAGCTGAGATGGTTCAGCCTCACAGACTACTCCAGCCAGGACTTCAGATAAGCCCTGCACTTTCCTATTACACCTGAACAACAGCTGTCTCTCCCAGGACTTGATCATTATCTCAATTTTCTCAAGGTCCCCTAAAGATGCTGTCACTCCAGACAGCAGGAAGTAATTTTAAGAACATGTTGCCTATATTCTCAAGATGGGGGGTGGTTTTTGGTTATTCTGTGGATTATGAGTATTTATCATTGTTTGGGGGAAGTTGGTTGCAAGTTGTTATTCGTCATAGTCAGGGAGGAAACTAAGCAAAGGAGATTAGATTCAGTCATTTCATTCTGAAAAGGAAAAGGGGGATATAGAAATGATAGGATAAAAAGGTAGATTATTGAATTTACTTTTAAACTGAAAAATCAGCTACTAGTTTTAAACATTTTATATTGGTATGGATTTCTGAATATTGATAGAAATTTAAAGTTATTTTGTTTAACATGCTGTATATATGTTTCTACTCTTGTTTAAGGTATTGTACCTATGGTTTTCTGAATATTGATAGAAATTTAAAGTTATTTTGTTTTAACATGCTGTATGTATGTTTCTACTCTTGTTTAAGGTATTGTACATTTTAAAATGTAATGTAAAGTTCTACTTCTTAAAGACAATTATTACAAACTGTTTAAGATGGTTAAGTAGTGAGTCATCTATAACAAATTTGTGGCCATGTTAGGTATGTTTTCAAGGTCAGACAGAGATATAGATAGATGGTCTTCAAACACTTCAAAGACCTATGGGATATGTCATTTAAGATGTTTTAATAACATTAGGCTTTTCATGACAGTGAGACACATCTGCTCCTGGCAGCACCAATTTACTTCAAAAAAAGGATGATGGGCATTGAAGAACCTCCATGTGGAGTTTGCTTTCACTGTGTCAAAATTAGCCACAGGGCAAGAAACTGCCCTTATCTTGACTGTTGACAGTATGCTGTTCAAACTGGACAAGCAGGACAAAAAAGAAAGTGACTGCTGAACTTTGCCAAGACAAGGTAGAACAGTTCTTCAAAATTCCTGCTAAAAAAGTCTGTCAGATATTCTAGGCTTGTAGATCAAAGATGGATGCCTCAACATTGCAGAGGAACATTGGGTGACTGTCCAGGAAGCCAAATGTCTCTGTTGTTTCTATAATTTTGGGAGTTGTGTGCTACGTACTTCCTGTTTACTCAGTTAATATGTCTTTCTTGGGTCTCTGATGGGGTTGAATACTAAATAATTATAGTTATAGTTTTCCTTGTTACCAAATTCAGAAAAGAAACTGACAAGAGAGGTGTAATGAATATAAGGTTGAGAGAGATAACAGCCTAAATTGTTTGCATAAGAAAATGTTTTAAGATCTAAAAAGATAATTTTGGGTTGGTAATACAAATTATAATAAAAAATGGTTTAAGTGTCCTATCCCTAAGATAGGATAGATAATGGAGTAATTTCTCCAAATTTGCCAAAGGAAATGGGCTAGATATTGTAAATGTAATTCTTACCTGATTTTTGTTCTTATTATACATAGTTTTACTGTGTCAGGGTTAAACCCTTTCCTTTTTATTTAGACAAAAGGGGGAAATGTTGCAGAATATCTGCTTACACTGTAAAGATGAGTTTTTGCCAAGGTGCCTTCTGTTTGGTTTAATAAAAAGCTGAATGACCAATAACTAAGCATGAGAGAATAGGCAAGACGTCTGGATAGAGAGAGAGAGAGGCCAGAGGGACGAATCTAGGCCCAGGAGAGATGCCAATGGGATGCAGAACAAGTCAGATTACAGGAAAAGTAACCAAGCCGCAAGACAGAATGAAGATTACTAGGAACAGGTTAACTAAGTTATAAGAGCTAGTTAAAAAAAGCCTAAGTTAAGGCCAAGCTTTCATAATTAATAATAAGTCTACATGTCAGCTGTGTGGTGGTGACGCAACCTTTAATCCCAGCACTTGGAAGACAGAGGCTGTCGAATTTCAGTGAGTTCAAGGCTAGCCTGATCTACAAAGCGGGTTCCAGGACAGGACTGTTACACAGAGAAATCCTGCTTCAAAAACAAGTCTACATGTCGTTGTTTGGGATGGAGAAAAAGAAAGTCCAACTACAACTCCATTACACCCTTCTTTCCCCAAACTGCTCTGCTGGCCTGCTAAGCACATCTAGCTGAGCAGAACATTCTCAAGCCACCACACCGGTGGTTCCAGGAGATCCTTTGTCTAACAACATAGAACAAATTGTTTCAATCAACTGAACTGCAACCTTTGAAACCTCAGTCTCCCCTGCTATCTCACCCCTGACACACTACCTCTCATGCGATGTAATTAAATATAATGCTGAGGGCTAGGGAGTGTATGACTGGTGGTATACATGTGCAAAGCCCTGGGTTCAATACTGAGCATCCAAAAAGATGCTGCAGATAGAATATTAGATAGACAGAAAATCTGGGTACAGTGTGGCCTTTAGCTAAGTTCAGTATCTACACACTACACTTAGAGTTCAGGGAAGATGGTGGGGATGCTACTCTAGTTGAATACTATTTAAATCTGAAATCATCCCTGAATTTAAAAACTTTACTTAGGCCTGGAGAGATGGCTAAGAGCCTTGGCTGCTCTTCCAAAGGACCCGGGTTTCATTCTATTCTCAGCACCCACCCGTTGGCTCACTGTGGTCTATAAATTCCAATTCCAGGGGATCCAATGCCCTCTTCTGGCCTTCTATGGTACCAGGCATGCAGACAAACACGCAGGCAAAAATATTCATATGCATAAAATAATAAAATTTTAAACATTTATTTAAGTGGGAAATGATGGCATGTACCTGTAATCCCAGCATTTGGGAAGCAGGAAGAGCCAGATATTTTGACCAACCGACATTGTGTTCAAGACCAGCATGGATGACATGAGACCCTGCTTTGAGGAGATGGGAGGCTCCTGGCTAGGCTTTCTCTAGAGCACATGCTGGGCTGAAATTCTGGGTCACAGGGTGCTTGCACTTGAAATGTTTGCTACTAAGAACTGGCTTTCAAAAGTACCAGTTTATTCCCTCGGGTGATGTGTCAGAATTCCTTTTATTTCACATCTGGGCAGATGTGTAGTATCTGACTTTTTGATTTCTGCTAGTCAGGTGGGTGGGAAGTGTTATCTCCCTGTGGTTTAATTTTGCATTTCCCTGGCAACTAACTCACTGTGCATCTCTTCCTGTGTTTACTGACCATTTGCATTTCCTGTTCTGGGCAATGCTGACTCATGCCTTTTACTCTTTTTTTCTTCTTGAGTGGGTTATTTATCTTTTTCTGATTAGTTAGGAGAACTTCGTGGTGATGCTTTCTGGAAATTGATCCATTGTCTTTAATATTTTTCCTAGCTTGTGGCACATCTTCACAAATGCCAGACTGGATGATGTTGAATGGGGTGATCTTTTCCTTCATAGTCTGTATTGGGAGGGCTTTCCCCTATTAATCCCTCCATGGGGTGGGAACACCTGCTTCTCCAGCACTCTCAGCTCTCTTTTAGCCTCTCCTGGGTCCTCGGAGGTGTACCTCAGTGGATAAAATTAATGAGTTCTTTTCCTTTTTAGATTCCTTATTTGTTTATTTAATGTGTAAGCACTCTACATGTATATCTGCAAGCCAGAAGAAGGCATCATGGTAACCACCTATTATAGATGGTTGTAAGCCATGGTGGCTGGGAATTGAACTCAGGACCTCTGGAAGAGCAGCCAGGGCTCTTAACTGCTGAGCCATCTCTCCAGCCCCCTTTAGATTCCTTTTCTAATTATGTTTACTTAGCCCGGTGTTGGAGGGCATGTGTGCCACAGCACACAATTAGAGATCCAGAGTTGGTTCTCCTGCTTTGCCATGTGGGTACCGGGGTCATCAGGTTCAACATCAAATGCCTTTGTTCACTGAACCATTTCATGGCCCCATTGTGGAAGAGTTCTTTGTCCATAGATTTGGCACTGAGTTGGCCAGCACTGAGCAGTGATTAAAGGGTGGGAGGAACATGGAGTCAGGATGTTTATCTTGACTCCTCCTTGTAAACTGAGACTGCTCTTTTGTTCCTGGCCGCCCAGACCCAAATAAGCACATAGAAACTATATTAATTATAACACTGCTTGGCCTATTAGTTCAGGATTCTTATTAACTAACTTTCACATCTAAAATTAACTCATTTCTATTAATCTATGTATTACCACAAGACTGTGACTACCGGTAAGTTTCTGATGTCTGTCTCCTTCAGCAGCTACATGGTATCTCTCTTACTATGTCTATTCTCTCTCATCTCTTCCAGCCTGCCTATATTCTGCCCTGCCGCAGGCCAAAGTAGCTTTATCCATTAACTGATAAAAACAACACATATACAGAAGGCATCCCACATCATCTCCCCTTTTCTATCTAAATAAAAAAGGTTTTAACTTTAACATAGTAAAATTACATATACAAAACAGTTATCAAGCAAGAATTATAGTTACAATATTTAGTCCACTTACATTTGGCAAATTAAGGAAAATACTCTATCATCCATCCTATCTTTGTGAGTCTTTACATCTCATTTATTCTTTATCATAACTAAGGAAAACTATAACTATAACTGTCTTCAACTCTTTAAAGACCTCAGAAGGATATATTACCTAAGTAAACAGGAAGTGCATTGTAAGCAANGTTACAATATTTAGTCCACTTACATTTGGCAAATTAAGGAAAATACTCTATCATCCATCCTATCTTTGTGAGTCTTTACATCTCATTTATTCTTTATCATAACTAAGGAAAACTATAACTATAACTGTCTTCAACTCTTTAAAGACCTCAGAAGGATATATTACCTAAGTAAACAGGAAGTGCATTGTAAGCAACTTCCAAAGTTCTATAATTGACAGAGACATCTTGCTTCCTGGACAGTCACCCAAAGCTCTTCTGTAATGTTGGGGCATCCATCTTCAGCCTACAAGCCCATAGTATTCAGCAGATTTTTCCATGAAGCAGGAAATTTAGATTCCTTTTTAAATTATGTTTACTTAGCCCGGAGCTAGAGGGCATGTGTGCCACAGCACATAACTGGAGGTCTACAGTTGGTTCTCCTGCTTTGCCATGTGGGTACCAGGGTCATCAGATTCAACAACAAATGCCTTTGTTCACTGAACCATTTCACAGCCCCATTGTGAAAGAGTTCTGACAGTTTCTTCTGTGAAGTAGGAACCCTGAAGGACCATTCCATCTTTTGAAAGGTTTAACAATCACTTTTATGTGGGTCCTGCATGTCCAGTTCATATAGCATATCATTAAGCAGTCCAGGCAAGAGCAGTTTCTTGCCCAAATGTCTAGCCTTGTCACATTGAGGGCAAATTCCATAACAAGTTTCTTTGATACTATCAACCTCCATGAAGTAGATTGGTGCTGCCAGGAGATGTGTCTCACTGTCAAGAAAAGTTTAAGTTCTTAAAACATTTTAAATGCCATATTCCGTAGGTCTTTGAAGTGTTGAGGATTATCTATCTAACCAAAATATATCTCTGTATATATAGAAAACCTAACTAACATGAGTAAAAGTTTGATTGTTATAAATGACTATCTATTAATCTGTATTTCTTAATTATACATTACATTTTTAA
>LOJH01028602.1:1048-18739 GCA_001685095.1 Ellobius talpinus | reverse complement strand
GCATCTAATTAAGATGAGGAAGGAATTTGCATTTTCCTTTCACCGCACCCCTAGTAATCACACAAGTTCTTCAAATTTTGAGAATTTTGTTCCCCTGCTAATTATTTCCCTCATTTTGCATTTCAAGGCACAAAGACAGCCTATCTCACTGGTGGTCTATTAATAGCTCAAAGTTTTGCACTCAGAAGGTAGGGTGTCTCCCCCCCGCCCGGTTAAAATTATTCTGTCATTTCCAGTTTTGTAAAAAGAATGCTTTGGGGGGTTAATTATGGGTTTTGTTTGGGGTTTGTTTGGTTAGGTCGTTTTTTTCTTTTTCTTTCTTTTTTTTTGAATTGTCTTTTTTGGTGATGATGGCATTAATATTTCTTCAAAACAGCAGCTTCATATTGCATATTAGAATCTGATCCTACAATAGTTACTGTCTTCCTGGCTTACTGATTTATAGAACCCTGGTATGTAATAGAAGAAAGAAAAAAAGAAAGAGAGAGAACTCCTTGGCATGAGTGTGTGTTTGCTGATCAAATTTCAGATCATGTGTTGTTCCTTATTATGACTTGACTTGAAATCAGTTTGCCACGGTGAGATGGATTTGCTCACACACCTTCTACCCCTCTGCTCCCTTTAAGGACTTGGAAAAGCAGAACAGTTTTTGTAAGGTACATCTAGATGGAACAATGTCTCAACATCTGTAAATTCTCTCAGAATACATTTTGGAGCAGTTTATGCAAAGCCTTTAAGGAGTTAATGAGATTGTCCTACCAACAAAATTTAATGGTGATTTAAGAAATTCTAATACTTTTCACTGACTTCCTGCAGACTCATTTGTGTGCTGACATTTATGCAGTTTCTCCATTACATAACAATCCACCCTGGGTACACTAGATCATGCCAATCTAGCAGAAGGAAATCTGGACTCCATATAAGCACAAGTTTCCAGTCGGATTCGACTCACCATTATATTTCAATGTAAAGTGTTATTATAGCCGGGTGGAAAACACAGCTACTCCACGCTCACGTTTTTAACTCTAATGCTGTCATCTTTCTTACCGCTTCTAGGGCTGTCAGTATTTACATTCCAGGAAGTTAAATAAACCGACATGGCAAAGCTCCTGGATAGACTGAATAATAAGGCCGCGGTGACCAAACTGTTTACCTCTACCTTGTGAGGATCCCTCTCTTGTAAAGTTTGGGGGGAAAGACAGAGAGAAGGAATGAAGGGGGTTGGAGAGAAGAAAGGGGAGAGAAAGAGAGAGAGGCAGAGAAATTCACACACTGGCTTCCACATGTCACAAAGACCTCCTACCCACAGGCAACAATACCGAAGCAGAGTGTTGAAGTTACTCTTGCCCGTTTTTGTTTTGTTTTCTTAAATGCTAGGTCACCTGAACACCCCCTCTCCTGTCCCCTCTCACCTCAACATAAAAATATGAAGTTTTTTTTCCATTTTCAAATAGCAAATTATCCATTAGATTTCATCATATCTTAGTAAAGCAATTACATCAAGAAAATGATAGTGCGTGTGGAATCAATTATGCATGCAGTTGGCCGGAGACCAAAGGCTGTGAAGTCAGAGAGGGCAGAATCATTCGACACACACAAATAAAAAGCCCCTGCATCTCACAGATGGACCCCATCAGTTCATCTTACTGCCTAAAAAGTTCATGCACTTAATAATTTATTTGTGTTCTGGATACTGTTTCCCAGCTGAATATTAACAACTTTGAACTGAAGCATGCTTTTAGCCTGGTATGGATGGGAGTCACAGTAGGGCAAGGCTAGAACCCTCAGAGGTTAAAATTATAGTTGTGTTTCTTATACACTGTTCATTCTCATCACAATTTATTTTCTTTCATTAAACATTCCTTTTAATCAGAATATCAGTGTCTGTGTTCTGATTCTGCTTGTTAACCAGTGGTAAACCCATAAACCAAAGAGGAGCATCAATAATACAGCACAGGCTATTCCCCAGCAAAACCAACACCAACATCATAGGCTCTCAAGAATCGGAAACCGTTAGTTAACACCTTGTTTTCACAAGCAGGTCCCTCATACACCTGGAGGGAGGCACAGGGGCATCTAGAGGCCCCCCCCCNCCCCGTTCACTTTGGCAACTAGAAGAAGATACAATGGAGCTCAGACCAGAAGAGTTGCTGGACCTCCAAGATGAAAGAGCCATCCTAGCCCCATTCCCCAGACACAGCTGAGGTGCAGGCGTTTATTTTGAAGGAACCAAAGCACCATTCCATGTAGCTTTCTTCTTCCCAAACGGGGAACCTGATGTCACAGCCCTGAAACATCCAGGCCTCCCTGCCATCAAACCACTAACAATGGAACTGCCCAACTGCGCCTGGGGAGAACAGAGGCGCTCAATCCATACTCTGTGTGTCTCTGGACGGGCCTCAATCATACACTTACATTTTACAGTCTTCTCCCCAAATGAGAACAACTTCCAGCCAACACGTCCACAAACTGTACTTAACGTTAAAAGAAAAAGGATAAAACATATGTAATTCCTCAAGGTTAGACTTTTAATTCCTCAATCCACTAAAGGAAACTTGGCAAGAAGATGCATCATTTTGCTCCTTTCTGCTGGGGCATCTGAGGAGGAGAGCCACTGAGGCAGCTAATACACAAAACATGATCAAAAGTGATTAACAACAGCTTCATATGCAAATTGCATTAATGAAGGAGTGCAAAGTCATCATGTAAATTAAATATGTCAAATCTCTTGGTGAACTTTCAATCTTGAGAAGAAAAAACACTGCTTTAATTTTTTTACATCATCAATTTTGCAAGATTGAAAATCTAAGAATCTTGGTGTTATAAACAATTTTCACCTTTTTTTTCTCCTTCAGCAGGCTGACAGGCCAGCCTGATGTGCACCGAATGTACATGTTAATAGGCCAATCAAAAATGCAAAACAATTCGCAATTACTGGAAGGACCTAATGGTCATTAGAATTTACAACTAGGTAATGAACTGAAGTCTGCCCACACCATGCATATTCATAAAGCAATTTAGCCTTTGAAGATTAAAGAAGTGCTTAAAATTCAAATGAGCTTTAGCAAATTATCAGTAAGATTCATCCAAAAAGCAAAGGGTTTTTCTTCCTATGATTTCCTCATTTTTTTAATGCAAAATTGTTATATCTTCCAGACTGAGCTTAAACTAAACATAGAGCCTCTAGTCAAGCCAAAGGGGCTAAGAGACAGAGACTGCAAACATCGTTCCGGACTTTGTTCATAAAACTAAGCCCTTAAGAGCCAAACGTATCTCTAAACATGGTAATTTATCAAAAACAGCCCAGAGTTGCTCATAGGCAACACTACACAGTCCTCCAACAGCACAGATCACCACGCGCCGCCGCCCCCACCCCCCGCCCTCCCAGAAAGCCTTTCCCCCTCAAGTTGCCTCTCCTGTGTAAACATCCACTGTGGTAGAAAAACAGCTTTTTCATCGGCTTGGAGTGGCATGCCGTTTAGAAGTTCCTGCTTCCAAAGGAAAGAGAGCAAGAAGGCAAAGAAATGGAAAAGGAGGGAGAGAACACTGTCTGGTTTACTTCTGGGAGCGAACATCCTGTCCTTTGGTATTTGTAGTCCCGACTGCCCCCATTCTGCACAGGCAGCACTTAATTCAAGAGGAAAGGGTCACGCAGACATCAGCTGACATTCAGAAAGTTGTGTGTGCACCCACCAGCAGCAGCAGCCCACCCCAGTCAGTGGAAAGTATCGTGGGAATTTGGATTTTCATGCTTCCCAATTACCAGTCTGGAGAAGCCTCTCCTTGCCTGCTGACACCTCACTAACCTTCCGACATTTAAAGAAGCCTAGTGGCAGAATTCCCAGAGCACTGCTCTTTCCGCACCCCACATACCCCACCCAAGGTGTAAGTATGTTCGAGTCCTGCCCCAGCTGGTGGACGAGCCACACTGAGAATAGCAGCTTTCAAAGGACCACATGTCCATGCTGGAAGCTCCAGAGCTGGCCCCTAGAGGATCTATGTTGTGGGGGTCTCTTTAAACTATCGAAAAATATTACAGTAATAGCTCTGCCACTCTTCCCTCGCCGTACCCCTCATCTCCACCTCAGGCGTCTGAGATAGTCAATCTTACCAAAAACGTGGGTGCATTGTGAAGTAAAAAAGAGGAGGGGGAACCTCATCCTGGTTCCTGGGGTTCCATATTAGCAGGCCCAGCCTTAATGGGAGCCACATTGTAATGTGTATCAGAAAGGAGGGGGCGCGGGGCTGGATGGAACCTTCATTCACAACCATCTGAACGAGCCACAGGTCCACAGTCCTGGCCAATTCTGTCTGACACTAATGTTACTCTACATGAGCAGAGTTCAGTGAGTGCTGGTATGGGATGTGACAGGGTAAATCAGAATTAGATTAAAGACAAAAGTTTAGAGACCAATGCTACATTGCAGGGCAAATGGGACTTGAAGGCCAAATTTCCCCTAACTTCCTTGGAGTCATTTTCCCTATTAGAGCCTTTGCCTACCATGCCCCTGCTGGCCATTCACACAGGAGACTGAAATATATACAGGACTTGGGATAGTCCTCTTTAAATACAATACCCATACACTTACTATACAGCGATTAACTTGTGGTCAGGAGCCTACAGACAGAAGGTTGCCCCAAGCAGATAGCAGGGGAGGAGGGTCCAGAGCTGGGACAAGCACAAAACAGGTCCAACAACAATGCCTGCTGTCAGCAGTTGAATTATTTTTATACAGGAATTTTTATCTCTATTGTACAAACAAGTACGTGTCTGTGCTGACTTGTTAAGCAATCCACTTGTATGTAGAATAAGGCGGGTTTTTTTTCCTGCTTGCTACCAGTCACACAGCTCCAAGATCAGAAGAAATACATGGTCTTTGAAGCTGCTCAAATGTTTTAGTTAAAAGGACAGCAGTTGTTTTCAAAGATCCAAGAGTATCTTTATCAGAATTAAATTTTTCCTTATTGATTTTTTCCCCTTAACATAACAAAAACATAACATGAGAAGGTTACGATTTATTATTAAAAATGTTCAGCCTTAAAATCATTCTTCAGTAGTTAGTGCTCACTTTTAAATGTAAAAGAATATTTTTAAAAAAATCTTAAAGTGGGATGAAGTAGGAGAAACTCCTGGATTGGAATTTTAACATTGTGTTTACAGTTAAAACAATGCATTAACCAAAGGAGTTTTGGCTGGGGCAGGAGTTAAAATAGGTGGGGAAATGGTTCATTATGGTTGGCCCCTTAAATGTAAGCAGGCCATGAAATCATGATATACCTAAAGTCAGGATGTGGGGAGGCTACATTCTTTTGTCCAGTGAGACACCCTGTCTTTGGAACATAAAAGGTCAGATTCAGCAAGCCAAGCACTGTGCTCCCCCTAGGTAAGAATCGTATTTCCCGAAAAAATTAACAGATGCAATTTTTTTCTTCAGCATTCTTAAACGCATCATTACATATCAAGAAAATGAACAACTAAGGAATGTAAAATTCTGTGCCCTGTGCTTAGTGGGCGGCGTCCCTGTGAGTTTTAGAAAGTTCCGGAAGAAAACGGAAGAAGGGGTGGGATGCAGCAGCACCTGTGGCTGTTTTGAAAGCCTCCTCTGCTGCTCTCCCAGACAGTCCGTGCCTGATTTTCATGGGAGCTTTCAATTGGTGGATTTACCTCTATCTAAAAGCATGATCAAATTGTAGATGTAATTGTTCTTCACCAATGTTAACGACAGTAAGAACACAAACAAAAACTCATTGTGAGTGGCCAGAGGTATCCCCTTCGTCAACATACCTGCTCCAGGGCCCCACTGGGAATTGCCTGGCAGAAACCGATTTGGTTCTGAACAACACGCTGCCAACCCTGTCCAGAAAAAGGTGTGCATGGTGCCTTTCTCACCTCTTTTACACAAGTCTCCACCCGATCATCTCACCTCTAGGTGACTATAATGTGTTGTTTAGCACTCTAAGAACTTGGTACTTTGTCTATCTAGGTGGATCAAAAAGGAGGAAGGAGGGAGGACCAGGGGAAGCCATGGAAGGCCCAGCCTACCTCTGGTGCGTGTCAGCTGCACACAGCACAGCGCCTTAGAGGAACAACCTGTTCAAGTAACCCTTCAGCAGTGTTGCATCAGACTGCTGGGTCTGGGTCTCTGGGGCCACTCAGAGATGAGCCACCTCAGCTCCCTGTGGACAAACTTCTAATTCGCCAGTTCTGCCCGTTTATTTTTCCAAGTGTTTTGTTTCAGGAAACGTGTGTATTTTTCTTTGTATGTTTGGTGGATTTACCACAACTGGTTCTGACAGCTGTTGATTCTGTTAAATGAACACATTATAAAAATTCTCTATAAAACCTCAAGCAATAGCAGACTCAAAAATATAATGAAAAAAATATTTTAATGGAGCTCCAATTGAGAGGTTTTCAAAGAGAAGTATAAATAAAGGTACAGAGTCCTGAAATTAGCAGTGTGGGGGTGGCGGTGCGTGCGTTCGTGTGTGTGTGTGTGTGTGTGTGTGTGTGTGTATGTGTGTTTAATGGGGGGAAAGGGTGTTGCAAATCACCACAAATATTTACACTGTAATCCCTTTGTTCAAATCACATACTTTTAACAGTAAAAGCTGGAACTGTGGCTATTTAAAATGTTAAATATTAAAACGCCTGTAATTAACCATATGAAACAAATTATGTCGCATTTCTCCATACCAGCACATACAAAAATAAAAAAAAAATTTAAACCAACTAACTGGCTAACTGGTAGTGGATTGGGAGGTGGTCAAGTTGGGGAGACAACTCTGAGAGGAGGAGCTTATGATGTTTCCATTTTGCTACAGATCAAAAGAGAACAGGATGGGAACTGTGGCATTGAGAGCATTCTTCCATTGCTGTCGCTCACACTGGGCTATCTAAGTTTATACAGTCCCCAGACTAGCTGCATATTAAGCTTGCTGTGTACAGCTTTATTATGGTGCAGTGGTGGAAGAAGCATTAATATTCCGATTCCACATCTGACAGGGCATTTACATGCGCCCATCTGAGCGGCACCTGAGAGCCCCTCCAAGGTGCAGTAACTGTGTGCCTATTGTAAAGGCAAATGAAGCTCACCTATTCCCTGCTGGGATCAGAAGTGACCTCGCCACCCCCATGCCTCGAATCCTTCCCTTGCCAACCTAACTCAATGCCATCGCAGAATGACGAATGAGCTCAGAAATAGACCCCAAGTTACTAACCCTGCTAAGAACAGCAAAATCCTTTGCTGAAATGTTTTAAAATGCATAGGGAGTGTGCAGCTGGCCAGTAAAAAGCGGGGAGACAGATTCCAGCAAACCTAATATGGAATACGTCACATTCTAAAACTGATTAGAAATACAGTCTGATGTTTACTGGCTTCAAATTGAGCTTGGCATCAAGCATACCGGCTTTAATAATGCTGGCATTTTAGTATTATTATTTTAAATTTGCCTTTGGTCTCAGAGAACACATGTGGAGAGCTAAAGAATTCTTATTCGTCAGGTTGCGTTTCCTGGAAATTAAGTTTGTGACAGAAAATGACTCCAGTAGCAATAATATGGTTCGTGCTCAAATTAATTAGGTCATTGTTGTAAAAACTACATGGCAAATTACAAAGGTAAATTTACAGATATTGGCCAGGGCTCCATACCCTGGCAGTAAAAGGGAAAAGCAGTTTAATAGTGCTGATTTACCTGGGCCGCAAAAGGAACACAGCAGAGGTACAATGGTCAATTTTCTATTTGTATTACAAATAAAAATACTGGTCATTCTCCATTAAATTATATAGTCTGCACATATTTTATAAATTTTACTATGTCTTCCAAATTGACACATAAAATAAAAGCCTGTTTGATTTGAAATATTAAAAATGGACCCTACATTTAAAAATACATTTTGTCTTTGAAGTAACAACACTGCTGACATAGCCATGACCCAAATGAAATCTGAACTAGCAGAAAGGTACTAAAGATCCTTGGTGATTAAATCTCATGCTAAATTGTGGCAAGGTGCCAGCCTGGTCCAGCTTGATGCTATGTGTTTTTTACTGAACGAAGCTACTACTACTACTACATGTAAAGAAGACTGGAGCTTGAAGTGAGGTCTGTCTCAAATGATAGCTTTGTGTAATAAAGGATGCAAACAGATCAACCCAGGTAGGGCAGCCTGCCACCCAGGGACATCATCTGAGGCCTCCCTTCTCTCTTCAACCTCATATTTTCCCCCTATGGGAAGCCAAACTTTGCTCCTCAGTGACAGTCGTGCAAAACTACATTTGTCTCTTTTCCTTTATTAAGTACCACCAATAAGACATCATGAAAATCGAAAATCTGTATCCCAAGTTTGTTATATGTCCCCAATTTATCTCTCCCATATTGGCCAAACACAGAAGCTACAGTGTGAAATTAATGACTCCCCAGGACACCAAAATGTGCCATTAATATGCATCCAACTGGCCTCTTCTCTGAACTGAAGGTGTCTGTCCTGACCCAGCCTGGCCTTTTCCTACGCCCAGTTGTATTTCCCAACCCATGGACAGCCCCACAATTAAATGCTACATTCCCTGGGAGGAAGGTGTGCAAAACATACTTCCGATCCCTTAAGACAACAGTGCACAACCTGCCCCACAAGGACGGGTTGATTGGAGAAATTACAGCACTGGGGTTTTTTTTGTTGGTTTGCTTTAGTTTTCACAGAATAAACACAGAGCACGGGAGGGGAACTTTGTCCCCCCTGCTTCTTTTCTTGAAGTGAATACATATTTGTGTTTCCAATAAAAGGCCATTTTTACATTAACTGTCTGTAACAGCAGGAGACAGCAGAAGGAACACAATCTCCCCATCACACACAGGATACTCTCCATATCACGTGAACCTATTCTCAAAACTATTATGCCTGAAAGAGGCCCTTGGAAGACACACGGTGCCTCTTTTCTGTGACACCCAGAGGTAACATCAGAGGAACTTTGAGATCTTTGGGGTCTTCTACGTTTTAGATTTTGTTTTTCTTTTTTTTCTTTTTTTTTTTGGTTCTCCAAAGTAAATTTAGCAGCCATGCGGGCCACTGTGTTTAATTAAGCTTTCAAAAGTCCTCTGACAATGCCAACCATTGTAGGACACTTCTGTGGCTCAATCACGCAATCACTGTGACAGTTCTATTTACAATGTGTCTTAGAGTTTCTCTGACATTATACTTTCACAAAACATCCAAGCTGCCAGTCCACAACCTTTCCCTGTCTTATTTACAAATACAGCTTGTATACAGTACTCCCAGTCCCATGAACATCAGTCTGTGGGTAGTGGCCTCACAAATACAGCCTCCCTATGAAAATGCTAGGTATTTGTTACAAAACAACCTCCTCTGCTCTGCGGACTCTGAAGGTAAATAAAACATTTGCCAGTACATTTGTTTCTTTGAATGGTGGTGTTTTCCGGTTTTTGCTGCCACACTGAAAATTGACTTCAGAGATCAGTATTTTTTTATTCAGAATCATACAAATAAAGAGAAATAAAAATGTAGTTATAATGAAATACTGTCATTTATAGTCTCATTTACAGTTAATATACAAACACATCCTCCAGTTCAATCTAGCCTAGGAAAAGAATGATAATGGGTACAAAGAGAAGGGGAAGTTAGTTCTGTAAATTCGGAAAAGCAAGATGGTGTCACTTGGTTTACCTGTAAGTAACATGCTAATACAGCTGCTTTTAATATTTCCCTGCTCATTAGAGAATCTGTCTTGCATATCATTAGCCAGATCAGTTGCTCTGTCTAGGCGGATGGTTCCAAGCACCCCAGTGAAAATGCCTGTATTCTAGATGCTAGGAGAAAAAAAAAACAATGTTCCATCAAGAGCAGCAGGCTGCCCTGCATCTTAGCAGATTTCTGCTCTCCCATTCCATCTAAAAGCTAACTTTATGATAGGCTAATCCTAATTTAAAGATTCCCATGTGCAATGAGCCAAAACTTCAAGACTAACACTGTGAGATAATGTTTGGGGCCTTTTCTGTGAAAGAAAAAACAGTTTCGTACTCGCTAATCTTCAATGAATATTTTACTCATCATAAAATAAAAGACACAAAAAAAATAGAGAAAGCTCCATCAGTCAAAAGCTGCTCCTATCTGTCGATGGGCTTTTGACATGCATATTGATGAACTGGACCACACAATATAAGCTGATAATAGCCAGTTCAATGAAGACTGTTCCAATAGTCTCTATGGATAATAATCATATAAGGCTCTGAATATCTAAACAAAATTGGAAATGCATCTTGGTCACTGTCTATGGAAATAGGTAGCATATATGCATGGTATATGAGAACACACATACATCTAGTCATCAGGCAAAAGCATCCTAAAAAAACAAAAACAAATAAACAAACAAACGAAAACCTCAGTTAATTCTGGGAGGCCTGAGCACAGCCCACATGCAAGCTATTTTACTGCTGCCCTTCAGAACTCTACCTTACCCTGTTTCAAAGTCCTCAGATTCTATGCTTTACTTCGGGAGATTTCATTCCTGCTTCCTGCCTGTAAAATGGCACAGAGCACACAGTGAACTCAAATCTGACTTATATCACTTCATAAAGTCTCTCCTACCCAGCATGCTTGAATGACTGTCTTTTCATGTAGCTGCCAAGCATATTCTTGTAGACATTCACCGGTGTACTTCTTCCCCAACAGAGACCCCTGCTTCTCTCCTATGATACAGTTCAGATGGCTACTGAATGGTTACTGTTGGGAAGCCTGGTAGACTTGGTATGGAGGAACCAGCGGGGGGTGCAAGTCATCTTTCCAGAACCTCGCTTCAGGGGCACCTGGGGTCCAGAGCATCAGAATTTATGTGCAGTGGTAAAACGTTAATTTCACTATGGGAAACCCTTAGTTCGTTACTGTGAATTACGAGAAGTCATGATTCTAGTTACTGACATCTTACTTGGAGATGTGACCATGCTATTTATGTTCAGCCAGTACCAGGGTAAAAATAGGTGAGGAGGCACAATGAAAAGAATCAAGATGTTGTAATTATTCCTGCATGAAAGGTTCCCCTCACACATGAATTGCATGTATATACTCAATGAGTATCTGAGAGAGCTTTCCATTTCAGAGAAACAATGTACCATTGCCCCTAGAAACAGATCTCAAATTTGCAGCTTTTTTTTCTTTTTTTCATTTTGGCTTCTTTAGACTCTGCTATCTCACTAGTTTTTGAGATATCACAGGATCATTATGGCAACCAGCGGGTTAAGGGCTATTTCTTTCCCGGTACATCCATGTAGAGTCACAACAGCACAAGTAAAAAGCCCTAACTATTTATACGGCTCTCCTCAGCCTTCAGATCTGTCTTCAAAATACAGAGGCCCTGGTTTTCAAAGTGGCTAACCTGCAACTGAGAAACCTATTTAAGCCTTCAGGAATACGTGTGGTTTTAATTCCTGCCTGACAGACACTGTGTTTTGTCTTTTAAACGAGCAGCTCGATATGTAAATACGATGTTACATCACACAAGCCTTACTCCATATTTGGTGATTTAGCAAGGCTTTGGATCTCCAAAGACGACAAATCCCCTTCCGCCTGCTCTTGCTTCATTAATCATGCCTTACACTTCTGTGCATTTTCCTTCCAGTCACAAGCCAGCACATGGAAACGGTCATTGCTACATCCTACGGGAGGGGGGGATAAAAATCTTAACCTCCGTGTCTCGGAAGCTCAATGTGGTAGCATCTAGAAAAACACTCTACACAAGCAGCTTTTTTGGCAGCAGAGTCCTTACTTCACTAAAAGGAAAATACCTGAGTATTATTGCAGAAAGCATTGAAAAAAAGAGAAGAATAAAAATTAAAAAATGCCACACTTGATCTTAATGATCATATTCCAGACTGGGGAGGAGGGTCGCTGTAGAGGGGTGAGGGTGATATGCCATTTAATCCCCTCCGGATCACTGACCTATTATGGTTCAACTCTATGGTCCAACCATTTCAGAGACAAGTTCCAAAAGCCCTGTGACTATCTACGCTGCCTTTCCAAAAATGAGCAGGCCTGCTTTTGTAGGGTGGGGGCAATGCAAAAAGAGACTGTCTCCCAGATGTGGCAGGCCTGTCACCACAGAATCTGCTTTTGCTTTGTCTGACGTGCTAAAGCAAACAGTGTTTTAAGAGCCACTACCTAGTGTTGCTGTTTACCACTAGGGCAGGGAATTAAAGTCCCTCTGTTAGCTTTTAATTCCATTTCCCTGGAGCTGCTGAGAAACCCACACACCTAGCTACCTCCTTAGTAAAATTAACCGAAAGAGAGAGAGAGAGAGAGAGAGAGAGAGAGAGAGCTATTGAATATGTGCATGCAATATTTTTTTTCAAGAAAATTTTTGCATTAGGCTAGAGAAGAAACAGTGGAGCCGGTACTGGACATTTGTAAGGATGACATGTGGTTGTGTAAACCACAAACAAAATCAAGATACATCTGTCAAAACCACATCAGAGACAAGAGAGAGCACTGAGAAGCATTTATCACTGAGCTGAGGAGGCAGGCTGCAGGGAGCAGCCATTCCTGTCAAACCAACCTTTTGAAATTTCCAACATGCCCTTAAACTTTTCGAGTAAGCATGTCTGTGCGCTTCAGCAACTGCCCTCTCTACTCTGGCCTGGCCAGTCGAAAATGGCATCTTAAAGTCAAGGTCACCGTGTCATCCCACCACGGGGCTGTGTTTAATTACAGCCCCATACAGGCTGACAGCCAGTATGGATCCAAGGCTAGCCCTGGAACTCAGTTAACTCCTTCCAAACCTTCAGACATTGGCTCAACCACAATGCCTATATGGCTACCTTGCCTTTTATATACATCACCAGGCCAGAAGTGGGCACTGGAAACTGAGGTAGGAGTAGTAAGGTCCAACACATTAAAATAAAAGGCAAGTGAGGGGAAGAAGAGAGACCGGGTACTGTCAGAACCAGGCAGAGGATGTCAAGTGTGTGGCACTTTCCCACCTACATCTGACTCAGTAAGGTGGGGAAAACATTATTCCCAGCAGTCTGGACAGAAGCAACAGGAATGATGATCTTAACAAGACTTCCATGGACAGTCACATGGAGAAATACAGACAGCCCTTGAGCATGCCTTCCTGCTCCTACAACACCTCTGCAAACAAAAAAGAAAGCATGCAAACAGCTTTTCTCCTTGCTTCTCAATTACCTGCTATGTGTTCCTGTTTGGGGCAAATTCCTCTAGATGACGTTGATAGACAATCGTCATCCTCTGGTGTGACCTGGATGCCAACCTCCACAGGATTGGACGCCTTTTTCATCTCAATTGGTGAAGGGGAAGGTGGCTTATCCACAGCTTTTTCTAAGCAGAGGCTGCCATTGCATTGTTTCCGTTTGTGCTCGATAAAAATAAGAATGTCCCCCAATGGGAAGTTCATCTGGCACTGCCCACAGGTGAGGAGGTCATGGTCCCCTTCTGGAGCTCCCAACGGGCCGTGGTCTGGTTCATCATCTGTAAGAATGGCTTCAAGAGGTTCAGCTGTAGTTGAAGAAACAAAAGCACAATTCTTAGAAAGCCAGTGTGGAGAGGAAAGGAAGGACATACATGCTCAACCCCACCCCCACCTCACAACACGAAGACAGGAATGTGCAGCAATCTCCATCTAACACCCCCAAAAAAGTGTGATAGGTAACATGTGATGGGGAGGGTATCAATAACCAAGTTAATTCATCAATGAGGGTGGTCATCATGGTCTAAATGAAATCCCCCTGACTTGAATAACTCCAGAGAACACACACACTGTAAATTTTTTGAGAAGAAAGTGACTTAATAGTTAACACAATATAAGAGAACTTAAATAATAATTACGTTTAAAATGTGGACTGAAACCAAGTTTGCTTCCCCTCCATAGAGTAAGTTAACTCTTAGGCCCAAGACTAGAAGAGGTGAATGAGCCCACACACCCTTTGTGAATGTGTGCACTAACTGTACATGTGTGGCCTCACAGCAGAGAAGGCTACTGCACCACACAAGACTCTGTCACACTCACACTTCAGCCCTAAGGAAGTGACTTCATCCACCTAACTAGCCATCACAAGGCAGTGAGTCTCACACAACCAAAATCTTTCTGTCCTCATTCTCAGCTACCCCATGAAATCAAAGGAATATCAGATTCACTGGCACTTCTCAAACACATTCACTAAATGGGACAGTCTTGAGTCTTGAGTACTTTTAAGAAAATAAGCCAATTAGTCGGGCTTTTTTTTCCAATCTGCAGAAAAGAATGTCTAAAACATTCTAAACATGTTGGTACTTGGTGGCATCCATGACATAAAAATCAGAGTGGACTCCCAAGCTCACACGTCAGATGGCTGGGCATCCTTTCCTCTGAGTTGAGGTGCTTCACCTAATGTAGTCAAAGTTGACTTATTTTCTGAACGCGCTCCAAACGCTTCATTACAAGATATTTCTGCACACACAATCACCAGCCAGTATTATAACAAGGTAGATATATGTGGCTTTCTTTCCTGTCTGCCTTTTTTTTTGTTTAACTTTGCAACTCCAGCATCTATCTGAGCAGCTTTTATCATTTTTTTAACCTTGCAAGTGGAAAAAAGGGAGCTGGGAAATCTTGCTTACACCATCTTAAAATACTAAAATGTAAAAAAAAAATCACAAAACACAAAACATGTCCAAGATGCTGACAGTTAATAAAGCAAAGCAGACAACGTACAAGTCTTAAACAGTTAATCAGTCTGACCTTCTTTAGCAAGCTGCCAATTTCACATTTAATGAACTTAAAGCCACAGAGAATCAAAAAATAGATTTTAATTTGAGTGTAGAATATTGGAACAGATTTTGATAAAGTGCAAAAATCCAGTGAACTCAGGTTAAATTTATTTCAACCCTACCCAGGCTAGATGCTGAGGGGGAAGATCTGGAGTAACTCCCAGATGTGCTGGGTGAAATAATATTGTGAGAGTCCTGCCGAAACCGCACCTGTCTCAAGTAGGACATGTCATCACTGCTGGCCTTCGGTGCGCCTCCTAATTTAATATAAGGTCATCACGAGAATATGAAGGTTATCTCCCTACGAATGAAGAAGGCAAAGCAAGCACTTAAATGTTTCTTTGCCCAACATCTTGATCAAAAGACAAATACAGAATGTGCAAGTATGCTTTCCAGATAAAGGAGGCAAAGGAAACTGCTCTGCATTGCGTCCTCAGTCATTTCTCTTACATTTGCTTTCATTTTGACCAAGTCAGGAGGGGGAAGTCCTGATCCATGAGCTCTGCTGCTTGAATTAAGTATTTCAAATGAACACTGGCAACTGTGGCCCTTTTTGCTGTCGTGGTTTAGCTGCAAGTTCTGGGGTTGAGAGGCTGAAAGGCTGGGGGGGAATCATTCTATTAAAGGTAAAACATTTTTGCAAATCCTATCATCAGGATTCACTTGGGGTTTTGTTGTTGTTGTTGTTATTTTTATTCCTGGGGCCTGAAGGACTTCAGGATCTAGGAAGAGTATTAGGAGCAAAGGGGATATTCTCTTAGATATCAAACAGTTAAAGGTAATTCGGTACAAAACAGACTTGGTTAAAGTCTTGTAAACGTAGTGACTGAACTGATTTACAATCAAAACCAGGAAATGAAGTGGTAATTCACAGGTTGCTGATTACACCTCCACATCACCTAATTAATTTTATAGGAGGCAAAGTTCTTGAAAATAACAAGATGATCAAATGTACAGATATAAAACCTGTAACCTCAACATTTTCTATGCTCTTAACGTAAATTATTGCTAATTAACAAGAATTATATCCTAATGTATGAAATACATTTAACATCGGTTTCCCTGAAAAACATTTGGCTAGCAATGTTCAGACAAATATCAAAACGTGTTTTTATTATTGCTGCTGCATTTTAAAAAATCGGACCAAATGGGGCACAAAGAAAATATGAAAATACAATTCTCTTACTGCAGCCTACTGATTTGCATTGACATCCTCTCTCAGTGGCAATCAACATTTCCTTTCTGGGCATCAGATAATTTCTCTGTATTTTAATGCAAATTCCTCATTCCCTAAAAACATTCCTAACCTCGGCTATTTTACCCCCTCCCTTCAATTCAACTAGATCCTAATTCTCTCCTACAATACCACCCTTTCTAAGCTCGGGCCTAACTCGGTACAAAGCGGGGAGTCCTCGATTGAAGTGGAAGGGAGTGGAGAAATAATCACAATAATTAGCCTCGAATTCTCTCTACAAGGGGAGGAAGACAAAATGAAATGCTTCTGCTTTCTACAAGATAAACTGGACGGTCTCAGTCTCCCAGCGACAGCAGATCGAGATATATTTACATGTTTGTATTTATTTCTCTCCTCCTTCCCCCAGCCCCGTTGCAAACATTAAAAGAAGGGGTCAAAATCCTTATAAGAAATGTTGAGAGAAGGCTAGGAAATCAGGACTGCTGGGGAAGGGGGAGGGGGAAATGGGAGCTGTGTCTTCAAGTTTGCTTTCCAAGTGGCTTTTCTTAACACGATAAAGCAAACCGAGGCTGAAAAATCAGAGAGGCAAAGCAAAGAAACAAAAGCAAAGCCAAGGGCTACAGGCCGGGGGCCGGGGCCCTGCGGGAGTAGGCCGCTTAGAAAGTGAAGTTGGGCGCCCGGATTCCCCGGCACAAAGCGAGCAGCCTCCTTCTTGGCTGCAGGCTCAGGCCGCGCGCACAGCGAACACGTGCAGCAGCGACCCGCAATCCCAGCTTGGAGGCGACGGGTGGCCCGGGGACTCGGCTGCTGCCTCCATGCCCATCCAGCCGAGCTACCGCCGAGCGCCGGTTCCCTGAACCCACTAGTTGGTGAAAAGGAAGTAAGGTTTGGAAAACAGAGCTGGAAAACCTGATCAAGTCTTGGCTTCAAGGCGCACACCCCGAGCGCGGGTCCTGAAAATCATTCTGTGTGCACAGGCTAACACTTTAACTTTGGAAGATCTGTGCAAATGTGTTTCGCCCGTAATTCCGGGCACCGTGTGCGCGCCAGGCGGCGACCGCGGTTATTCATTATTAATGACGCTGCTAGCCCGCATCATTATGATGATAACTATTACTATTGTTGTGATTTCAGGCTTCCAGGCGAGAGCTGCAGGAGGCAGGGAGGGGGAGCGTCGGGTTGCCAAGCCGTCCGGTATGCCTGCTGGTGGACGCCGAAACCTGCGCTCTGAGCCGGGCTGGGGGTGGAAAAATTGAACCTAGAGGCCAAGGGCAAACTTGCCATATCCCTGCTTTCAGTCAGGCCTCTAAGCCCCAGAGCGCTCTCCCCCTTCCTCGAGACCAAAAATGCCTTCCCTGAAAGAACCCTGAAGTGTGGAGTTGCCGGGTCTCCTTGCACGTGGGGGTGTCGGCTGCGCGCCCCGGCGCTTCTCCACTGCCCTAGCCAAAAGCATTTTTTTTAAGTCAAAATGAAGAACAAAGACCTAAAGGGTAATGGGGGGTGGAGAAAGGGAATTCTGCCTAACCGTTAGTTGCCCCCCACCCCCACTCTCCCAACGCTCGTCCCTCCCCCGCCGAGAAACGCCGGGCAGGGGGTTGGGGGAGGCTCTGGTACAGGTTCAAGTTCGCGGAGCTTTTCTTGATCTTGTTCTGCCTCCTAGCGACCAAATGGCTCATTCAGTCCACGTAGCTGAGGACGGGGAGGGGGGGTGGGGGTGTCATAGGACCCG
>LOJH01028600.1:0-17423 GCA_001685095.1 Ellobius talpinus | reverse complement strand
TAGTCAACTGTGTCAGAAGGCAGGTCCGTAAATTGGGACGTTTAGCTTTGAATCTCACTTTGCCATTGACTAACTGCTTAATATCTCTACGCCTCTATTTCTTCATTTGTAAACTGAAAATCAATGGTAATTTCCTTAAGGGGTGGGTCTGATCATAATATAAGTTCAATGTACAAAAGGCATCAATCCATTTCTGGAACTATATAAAAATTAAACAAATGCTAGTTTTATTTCCTGGTTTATTAAGGAGTGTTTTTGAGCCCTCACTTGTTTCCCCTGTTTGTGTTGCTAAGCTAACGAGACAATAATGAAAGTATTAAGGATTTCTGGACAAGGACTCAATGTGGCTCAAGGTTAAATAGCATATATTTGTCTTTGTGTGTATTTGCATATATACACAGGGAGCCACAGGAAAGATTTTTCTCCCCATGCCCCCTTCTTTCTCTTGTCCTCACCCTGGGAAATGATTAGACATGAATGCCTATCTCCCATTGTGGGAGAAGGCAAAAGATGGTAGAACTACCTTGCTTGGTAATGGCCTGGCTTCTCAATAGGTTGGCTACACTTAGGTACCAACAGGTCAGGTTTAATACATTTGTTCTGGTATAAGCATTAGTAATTTGGAAATGGGTAGCTTGAAACAGATAGAAGTTGCCAGGGAAGAGTGTAAAGTCAAAATTAGCAATGCATAGAGTCAAGAAAAATAAAAAAGACGACAAACGAGTAAGATGCTAATGTAATGCCAGTTTGATGGACCAGTCATGAACTAGAGGAGTTCCTGTTAAGTACTTTAAGAACATAACTAAACAAACACAAAATTAAGTCAGGTCAACTCCTTCAAAGGACTCAGAGGAACCTGAGGGAGAGTTCCTAAGAATAAACAGTTGGAAGAAAACTAAATGTAAGGAGAAATGTGTCTGCAATAAAAGGGTTATGATGTAGCTAATGATGCTAGGGATCTATACTTCTATATTTTCAAAAATACATATGACTATGTCCATGATACAAAGTTACGCAACAAAAGCAGCTTACAAAGAGGTACTGTAATGTTAAATAATCTTAATTATTTAAATGGAAAGAATTTCTTTATGTTTGTTAAAATTTTGGAACTGCATACATCAAAATGATAGTTTTATGTGATAGGATTAACAATGGAATTTTCAAAAATTAGTTATTTACACCCATATTTTATAGACATAGTTTATTATGTGTTCAGAGGTAAGAAAGCCATAGGGAATTTCCCTTTTAAATATAAGATTTCTTGGAAAAAAAAAGTTAGGCTAATGGTATTTAAAATCATGGTATTTCTTCATCTTCATGACCTATTCTTTTCTTTAAGACTCTTTCAGATTTTTAAAAAATTGTATGTGTACAAGCTTTGGCTGGCACAAATGTTATATGTAACACATGCTTGCCTAGTGATTTCAGAGATCAAAAGAGGGTATCGGATCCCCTGGAACTGGATTGCGAATGTGAGTGTGAGTTACCATGTAGCTGCTTGGAGTTGAACTCAGGTCTTCTGCAAGAGCAGCAGATACTCTTCCTGCTGACTCTAGCCCCAATACAACCTATTCTTGACCAGTGTTGAAACAGTACCCAAGATACATGGTAAAGATATGGGGTATAAGTCGTCATTTACACCACATGTGTGCAATGAGACTTCTAGGAAAGATGATAGTCCGACTGAATATTTACAACACGTGATTCCTGAAGTACCAAGCACAACAGAAGACAGGGGAAGCTGGTAAATTGTGAAAATCCAATTACTAATCACCGATGTAAAATATATCTACCAATTATAAGACTATCTCACCAAAATAAAAGGAAGATTGTCAGTCTTGACTCTCACACTCCAGAATGGGATGGAGAAACTGAGGAAATTCTCTTGAAACCCTTTCTTTGGAGCCAGGGCCTTTCACAACTGATGTGTGCTCCAGGTGACAGTAAGGCCATTGTAGTGGATTCCTCAGACCGCAAGCTCTGAGAACTCAGGATCACTGTTTTGTTAACAACCCCATCTCCCATTTCAGGCTTGCAGCTAAAGTTAAATAAACATTGGGTGAATAAATGGCTGGAGTTCTATTGTGGAATATTATTTTAAGATGTGTTACATGTTACATTTGCTTATGCTGTGGAACACGTGTTTAATGATGTAAAAACGCGTTGCATTCTTTTATGTTGCATTTGTTCAACTCTGTGAAGTTGTGTTACTTTGGCTGTCTAAATCACCTGATTGGTCTAATAAAGAGCTGAACAGCCAAGAGCTAGGTAGGAGAAAGGATAGGCGGGGCTGGCAGACAGAGAGAATAAACAGAAGGACCTAGAGAGGAGCCATCAGGGCCAGCCACCCAGCTACATAGCAAACCACAAAATAAGAAGAGAAAAGATATACAGAAATAGGGAAAGGTAAAAACACAGAAGCAAAAAAAATAAAGAGGATAATTGAAGTTAAGGAAAACTGGTTAGAAACAAGCCAAGCTAAGGCTGGCACTTATAAGTAAAACTAAGAAGACTCCAAGTGTGATTTATCTGGGAGCTGGGTGGTGGACCCCCCAAAAGAGCAAAACACCCAAAGAATAAAAACCAATCAACAACAGAGTTCTTTTCCTTCTCACATGTTGGCAGAAGTGGAATGAACTGTGGAAGGGACATGCCATTATAATTTATCCTAATATGGACTCATATCCAAGAGAACGCAGCTGCTCCAACAGACAGCAAGTTAACCAAAGGGACAGAAATACGTATTCAACCATAAAGCAGAATTTTGCGAGTCTTTGAGTATGAATGGAACCCTGCCACAATGGCATGGACTAATCTACCTAAACGAGGATATGGCAAAAAATCTTTGCTTTTGTTTTCAATTTACTTTTTACTTTTAAAATAGTTTGTAATCACAGAGATAAATTCAGGGTCTGCCCATATGAGGCTAGCATATTACCACTGAGCTACCCCTTCAGCTCTGAAATTTCACATTTTAAGCCTTGTATTGAACTGTATTTCTTTCTGTAGAGGTTGCTAGTAGTGTTCTCCATGACTTGTCATCTGTAACACTTGACTACATTGCTTTCTAGAGAGTCCTAACAAAATAGGAGGGTTTTAAAGATGCAGAGGTCAAGAGTCAATCTAAGACTTTGGGATACAGGCCACCATCAAGGAGACATCACAGAAGCTATCTGACAGAGCAGGGAAGTCGATGTGAAAGCTTCCTAAAATATATCCTCATTTTCCTATTCCTCAAGAGGTTCTAAGGATCTGTTGGATTTTAAATATATTTAAGATGCTATAGTCATGACTTCTCAGGATTTTTGTGTACATTTTAAATTCTGTATTTATTGTCATAACTAAGCTCATCAAAAGTCATAGCTGGGCCAGCTATATATGTTTTCACAATATCCCACTTCACTGAAATTTTATCATTACACAATAAACAAGGTAAGGATAGACAACACTATTTAATAACCCAAAACTGCTCTCACTGAAGAAAGTGGGGTTGATTAGAATACTAAGGTAGCATATAAAAGCAACAGACAATCTGAATTAGCATCCTTCCTTGACAAAGGTCAATAGCAAAGCTATTCTTTCCCTTTACCTCTAGAAGGTGTCAGAACTTCTTAGAATGAACATTATATGTCTGGCTCCAATGATCTTGAATTTCTATATGGTTCCATTCTAGTTTCTCTACAAAGAAAAATCAAAATTTTCAACTTATAATAGATTTCTAGCCTCTCAATTAATCACCCTGCCAAATGTGTTGAGTCAAGAATTAGTAAGAGACCCTGCTTCAAGGAAGAAACTAAGAGCCCAGTTATATGGATGTTTTCATGGTCAGAGCACACTCTGGGGGTAAAGATGAATGGTTGTAATTTTCCTGTCAGAAAGTGGCTTAACAAATTACTGTTGGCCTTAGACAGATCTAAGTAGGGGTAAAGGCCATACTGATTTGGATAAGCAAAATGGCACTCAGACAAATCTTGAGGCCTTGGGCTATGGCCAACATTTTGTATTAGAGTTCTTCCCTTTCCTCCTCCCTTTAGCTTCTGTTGATAGCTACATTTTCTTTCCTTTATCTTTCCAAGTATTGCTTCATAAAGAGCTGATTTCTCACAGACTTATGTACTTCTATGTTTAAGCCATTTAATGCGGAAGGCTTACATATCCTTGGCTCATTGCTTCTGTTAAGAACTGGATAGTTTTCAGAGAGCATTGCTAAAAAATGTGGGATCATAGCCATCTCTTTTATGTCAAAATGGCATGGTCCAAACTCAAGCACACCCCCAATATCTCATTTCAACATCCCTCCAAATAATATCAGAAAATATATTTGACCAGTGAATTTTTGTTACAGATTTATTCAGTTTATAATTTTAACAGTAGTTGTTGGCTTAGGGGATTTCTTGCTGGAGGATGATGAACCTCCTTAGTCCATAGTGATACCAGTCTTTCCAAGGAACTGCTCACAACATGCCATTGGCTTTCCTTACAGTCAGGAAATGAGAAGATGAAGGAGGTGTGGAGACTGTATGATTTATAATCATATACACAACTTCCTATCACCTCTGCCTCATTGGTCATTAGAAGTAAATCAGTGGGTGTGACGCACACTTGACAGGTGTTTCACAGAAGAGCACAAATCCCAGGAGACAAAAATCTATTGAGACTTCTATTACAAGACGCTAAACATACTCAAGAAAAGCAGATAAATGCTCCTATTGATATTTGATTTATAGATATTGTGATAATCAGAAGACAAAAATGAAATCATAAAATATGGCATCATGACATAACAGCTTTAGATGGAATGGAACCATGAAGAAAGAGAAAGGATGTTTACTACCATGGCTCCATGAACCACAAAGGAAAGCAACTCCATGGGCACCTGTGAAAAATTTATATCCACGTCAAATGTTAATGGGACAACAGCTTTTTATATGGATTTTGAGTGTGTCACAAGAAGTTGCTGCTTCTCAACCTGATTTGTGGTTAATATTACATAGTTAAAGACACTGACAACATAAAAACATCTTTGTGAAAGAAAATGATTACATGAAAAACATAAGATTAAACAACTTTAAAGCATAAACTTGGAAGAAATATTCATAGAAAAAGAGTGTATGTTTAAAAATATAAAAATTTAAAAATGCAAAAGGATGATCCTTTAAATCAAATGAATATAGGAGCTGTTGGGCTTTTTGAGCTTTATGGAGAACTGTGAAGTCATGCTTCCTAATGTAAACATCAAGAAGAACTGTATTCCATGAAGATAAAACTGTTTGTAGTACCTGTTCTATATTAATCTTTATATGAACTACTCTGGAATAAATACCCAAAATGAAAGCTGATTGCGACAGGTGAGGTAACTCAGGAATAAACATAGCAAAGTAAAATAACAGAGGTGGGAAAAAACAATCAAAACAATGAATTTGAATATATAGAAATGAATGTGACGATCTACTCTATTACTTATGATGATGAAAGATATGTAAGGCATCCTGTTAGCCTAACCACCTTCCTCCCTCCCTCCAGCCCTTCCTTTTTTCTTTGTAGGATTTGGGGGCTTTTCTTTGTTAGTTTGATTTTTTTATTTTGAGAAAGGTCTCATTACACAACCCAGGCTCACACGAAATTGCTGTGCAGCTCAGGCTGTCCTCTAACCCCTGTCCTTTCTTCCTCAGCCTCCGGACGGCTGGCATTACAGGTGTGTGCCACCATGTCTGGTTTGCCTTGTAGCTTTTATTGCAGGAGGAATAATGACAGCTGAAGCCAATAATGATGTCCTAGTTCTACAACTTGGAAGAGAAAATTGAAAATAAATCACATATCTCCAATTATCCCACAAAGGGCTTTGTAAAAAAAAAAAACAATACATAACAGTAAGCTTTAAACCTTTCTCAAAAAACCCAGAACCCCAGTGTTCCTAATTATTTGCCAACACTTAGTGAATGTCAGAGTACAGAGAAAACTGCATAGAAAAAGAAAGCCATTTAATTATTGTTTACTTGCTTTACCACCATGCTCTATTTGTAACAGTTAATATTAGAAAATCAGAAATACACAAATAGAAAATTCACTATAACAATGATTAACATTTTGACTCAAATTTTGCAAAGTATCAAAATTATCAATGAAGAAATGAGTGCTTTATGGAGCTCAACTTGTGAGATGAAAGAATTAAACTCAGATCTTCATTTCTGTGCTCAAACACCTTAATCTATTGAGCCCTCTCAGATGCCCCTATAAGTTTATTTGTTCATCAGTAAATCGAGGGGATATGTATGAGCTTTAGACTACCTATGCAAATTAAAACATTGATATATGTATGATATGAACTCTTTTATAATGTTGTTTTCTTATATTTCCAAGACTTTTAAATTAAGTCAATTTATTAATTTGTGTGCACATCTACATTTGAGTTCTAATTACTTTTTTTTTGGTTTTTCGAGACAGAGTCTCTCTGTAGATTTGGAGCCTGCCCTGGAACTAGCTCTCTTTTGTAGACCAGGTTGGCCTCGAACTCATGGAGATCGACCTGCCTCTGCCTCCCAAGTGCTGGGATTAAAGGCGTGCACCCCCCCAGGTTTTACTTGCTCTTTTATTGCCATTATATGAAACCATGACCAATGCACCACACAGAGGGGAGTTTATTTGGGGCTAATAGTCTCAGAGGGTGAAAGTCCATGGTCATCATGGCTGGGAGCATGGCAGCAAGCAAGCAGGCAGGCGTGATCTGGAGCAGTAGCTGAAATTTCACATCTTGAGATGCAACCATGAGGCAGAAAGGCATACTGGGGTTGATACTGGCTTTTGAAATCTCAAAGTCCCTCCATGACAAAGCCCCTTCAAGAAGGCCACACCTCTTAATCCTTTGCAAATAGTTCCACACAAAGGGAACCAGGTATTCAAATATATGAGCCTATACGGACCATTCTCTTTCCAATGACCTCAGTGTGTGTATGTGTGAGTGCTATGGGCAGCCGTATGTCACAGTGCATATATGGAGGTCAGAGGACTGCTTGCTGAAGTCAGCATCTTCCTTATTCCATGTATGTCCTGGGAATTTAATTCTGGTCATCAGATTTGGCAGCAAGAACCTTGAGCTGTTGAGTCATCTTGCAGACCCAAATCATCAGGATATGTCTTAAAACGATAAATAATCCTTTATAAGGCTGAGATGATGGTTCAATGGCTAAGAACACATCTTGCTCTTTCAGAGAACTAGAATCCCAGCACTAACTGCCTGAAACTCCAGCTCTAGGGAGTCTGATGACCTCTTCTGGCCACCGTGGACATCCCTGTCCAGAAATTAAAAAATAAAATCAGTATTAAGGTATAGCTTGTAGAAATTTATTGTTTGATCTGTGTTTTTAACACTATCCACTCCTTTTATTTACAATCAAAATATTAATTTTGTTTAATTTTACTATTCACTTGGCACCAAGCTTCTTCCTAAAGCAGGAGGTGCACTGTTCATTTATGTTTAAATATTTTATTAGCACATGCTAATTATATATAACAATGCATTTCACATGATGCTTTCATACACTATGTATTATAGTTTCCTCCTAACCCTCTTCTGCTTCCTTCCTGCCTCTACCGATCCTCTTCCATTTCCCACTTAGTCCTTATTCTTTCAAGTATGGATTGTGTGTGTATGTACATATGTATATAGTGGGTCCTCCTGGAAACCTGAAACCTTATAGATCCTTCTCCCTTCCACATCAGGATATTAATAGGTCCAATCTTGTGCAAGTCTTTTTCTGGTAATCATACCTGATATATATCAAGAGTGCAGTAACAAGCCATGTTCTGAGGACAGTACTCTCTCCATTCTTTGCCATGCTCGATTCCTACATCCTTTTCCCCCATTTTCTGAAATGTTACCTTAACCCTGGGGAAGGAGGTATAGCAGTCCTGTTTACAGCTGAGCATTCGGGAGTCTCCTATTCTCAGCACTTTGCTGTACCGGTCCTTTATAATATAACATGCAACTTCTGTGTTCAAAATTCTTGTACTCTTGTGGGGGGTAAGGGTACAAATATTTACATGGAAGTGAGGTAAATGCCAAACAATATTTTCCATTGCAACTGATGGAGAATTAACCACTTTCTGCCAAAGAACGTTTCACAGGGACATCGCTTGGCTGCACCTCCCAAGAGGAAGATGGTTTAGATACAGGGAAGATGATTTCAAATCATTCTAGTTGAGAGTTAAAGATATAAGGCAGCAAGTGTCTTCTGTTGGATTGCTCTCCTCTGGAAATATTTTTCTCTCTTAACTCCAACAGCTCCTTGCTCTCCTTCTCTTTCTGGATAGAGGAAGGACACCATATTTTCAATTTCTCCTTCCTCATAGAATGGACTTCTCTAACTAGCACTGCTGATCTTCTATCTCACCCCAACTCAATCATCTGCAAAGAGAAGACATCAGGCTTTACAACCAAAAATCATTGGCCCATCTTCTATGTCAATCATCCATGATCGCTAAGGATTTGAATAGCTTTTATTCCTTTAGGCCAGAAGGAAGTAGGTAGCATAGGTTAATGACTTAATATAGAATTGATAGATATGAAAACTTTCCTTTGACATAAATAGGAATGTAGGCTACCAGGACATACCTCTCTCACACTCCTTTAAGTGGCCAGCAGCAGCTCCATCTATAATCTCCTCTCTTGATCTCCCATTTAGTTTTTGACTGGGGGAGAAAAAGGACTTATTATGTATGTACAGACTGTCTAAAGCTGATGCAATATGTATCTTATTGTTGACTTTTTAAGTATAATTTGAGAAGATCTTGATGGTTAATTGGATACAGAAGGTGGAAGAGGGGCTCCTCCAATTCTAGACATGCTTCTTTACACAGATAGAGGATAGGGTGAAATAATTCATCTATTTACTCCAGTTTAGTGTATCTGTGGGGTTCCCTAGTGGAGAAGCCAAGTAAGAAATAAAAAAAGAGATACATACTCTGTTACATGAGGTGTTAAAGGTTCATTCTCATTACTGCACAGTTGATAAATAATTAAGAAATTCAATTTGCAGAGTAGGAATGGCAATAAAAAACAACAGAAATGCCTCTACTCTCATCAAGAGACAATATATCTTACGAGAAAACTCAGAAATATGGAAGTGATTTCATTAATTTGAAATACACACTCTGGTGAAAAGCATAAATAATAATAATTTGCCATCTCTGTATGTTTAAGATGGAAATTTGACAGTCTACCCTGATTATTCTAGGCCGTAGGCCCTAACTTCAATGGCATTACTGGTGTCTGATTAACTGCTGGAAGTCTGAACTCTGTCTTGCCAGCCTGCTAAAGGAAATGTTCAAGATTAATATTTAGTGTATACACTCTGACAGAGGGAAGCACACCAGCTTCTAAAAACTAATTTATGACTCAAAAGGAATCAGAAAAGGACCAAGCTAGTTTATGAAAGTATTGCCTCCTAAGATAAAATACAGCTTCTAAGAAGAGTGTATTTACAGTGGGTGGCAGCCTTCCTTATCATTTTTTTCTCTTGATAAGTATGTGTGTGTCTATAGCTCTCTGTAATCTCATTGGGGATTCAGGGTAGGTTTCAAAGGGAAGGCCAGATGAGCTAAACTGTTCAGAACCCTGACAGCTGGGGATGCCAAAGAAATCAAGAGGCTCAAAATATTGTTCTCAGGTATTCTTAAACTTGGTAAGGAGAAATTGATTATTTACAAGGAGTTTTCTCTTTCCTTACACGCTCTTGCTTTCTCCAGAACAAGTAACTCACATTGAAAATAAAAAAAAAACTTTTATGTGACTCCCTGAACCTTACCTGTGCAAGAACTCTTTATTTTAGTGATTAAATTCTCTGCCTCTGAAATCACTATAGAGGTGGATTTTTCTAACCAGGCTTTAAAGTATACTTAGCAAACATATTTCTTTGGTGTCTCTGCTGGGATACCATAAGCCTTTCCCAGTCATTAAAGAGTTCTGCCTCAGGATTACCTGGTTAGACTTTATCCATTGGGTTTTGTAGTCATGAACCACCCAATAACTCCATCAGGATCTCCCTTTAGCTAATTCAGTTCTGTCCTTCATTTATCACATTTAGAAGCCTGCCCATCTATTTGAATATTGGAAAACTCTATGATCAACTACCCACCTGCTAAGGTCTCTGTGAGTTTAACCATCCTGATTATTGTTCTAGCCAGGTTCCTATAACAATATCCCACCCACCAGCTGATACCAGTTGATGTCAGCCTCCGCAGGATGGCACCATTTTCTGTGAATAATGGCTTCACACTCTTTCAAATATCTTGTGAAAAGGTCTCTATCAGAAGGCCATAATAGAAACCAATAATTACATGGAGTGTAGACAGGTGTTGCTTTATAAAATGGCCAAAAGTTTGATTGATTGATTCTTTACTTAAAAGGTATATACGTGTGAAAGAAATAGCCAAATAAGCTTATGAAAAGATGCTCAATATTATTACTCACTAATGGAAATCAAATTTAAAAGGTTAGTAATCAAGTGGAGGTAAGGATGAAAAATGATGTAGTCCTTAAGTAGAATTAATAAGGATGCAAAATTTGGCAATTGAACTTGGATAGTTTGTAAAGAAAGACATATATTTCCTATATAACCCATAAATTCTCCTACTATTTGCCTAGAGAAGTGAAAAGTTAGATTTTCACAATAACCAATATGTAACTATTCACATGTTTGATTAGTAATGTCTAAAAACGGCAAACAGCTAAATGTTCTTTCATTGATGAGCTAAACAATTATTACAGGCCAGTGCAATGAAATATTATTCATCATTGAAGATAACTGTTGAAATAACCAACAATGTGCATGGATCTCAGATATATTATACTACACGAAAGAATCCATATTTAATGGCTATATATGATCCCAGCAATATGATAGTTTGAGAAGGCCATTATCAGAAGGACTAAATAGAAATGTGTAATTACGTGGAGCGGAACCTGGTATTACCTTATAAACTGGCAGCGGGACTTTGGAGTAAAGTAGTACAATTCTATATCTTCAATGTTGGTGTTGGCTACGTCACTGTATGCAGTTGTCCAAACACAAAACGATACACAAAAAGGGTGAACTTCAGTGTGTACAGATTACATACCAATAAGCAGAGCAAAGAGGTCATGGGGTCATGGTCCCTGACATTGAGAAGGACAGAGAAGTAAAGGGACTTTGAAGAGCACAGCACAAACAATTCTTGGTAGAAGTCTGGATAACAAGCAAAGTGAATACAGAGAAAATAAAATTAAAAAAAAACTCTTAGGAATGATATGAGGGGGACAGATCAAGAAGCAGTCAAGTTTATACAGTGTTCTGAAAATTAAATAGGTTTTAACTTGAAGAACATGCAGAAACTGGCAAAAGGAGAACATTTCTGCGAAAAGAGACAACATGTGTGGTAATACAGAGCTATGAAGCAGCTTGAAGTATCTGGGAAACTTTAGATAAATGATGCCTTAAGATTGCAGTAAAATGTGTGCTGAGGATCCTGGCATTTTAAAGAAATTACCCTTCATGAAATAATAAATTAATGAATTTGACCTGTGTTTGAAAGCGCTAAAGAGGATTTGCATGGCTTTAAGCAAATGAGCAGATTTGTATTTCAGAAAGATCTTCTAGTGAAAAAGAAGGGACTGTGAGGAGAATGATAAATGAAGACAGATTAGCCCCCCCCCGAAAAAGAGGCTATTACAGTAATCCAGGCTATCAATGCTTGGGGCCCATGCTCAACTTTTCATTTTGAAATGTTTTTAAATTATAATATTCTCACATACCCTTTGCCCAGTTTCCCCTAATGCTAGCACCATACAGGATTTTGAGACACACCTCCTTCATACCCTCTGGCTCTTACATTTCTGCTTCCTCTTCAAAGAATTCCCTGAGCTCTGAGAGGAAGGAATTTGATGGAGACCCTCCAATGTAGAGTCTCTCCCCCTCTCTCTTTCTCTCTGCATAATGTCTGGCTAGGGGATGGTCTTTGCACCAGCTCTTATCTGCTGCCAGAGGAAGCCTCTCTGAGACTATGGCACTGATGACTGAATAAGGCACTACTGATCTATGAATATAGCAGATTATCATTAGGAATGATTTTATTGCTTTTTTGGATGAATTGTGTTTGGTTTTACTCTAGGTCTTTGACTTATCTAGTCTCTGGCTCTTAGTTACCCAAGCAGTGTATGGGTTCCTCCTCATCAAATGGGCCTTAGGTCAAATCAGACATTGTTTGGCTACTCCTGCAAGTTCTGTGCCACCATTGCCCTAGCATATTTTACAGGCAGGACAGATTTTAGGTCAAATGTTTTGTGCCAGAACACGGGATGAAGCCTCTCTGTAGGCACCAGCTAGACTTCTCCATGTTCAATGAGTTGTGTGGATATTATCCTTGGAAATGGGGCCCCAAAGTCAATTTGTGGAGAGCAACCTTTTATCTTAGCCTCAACCTCCATTGGTAGGGTATTTCCATGGAACCCCCTTAGCCAACAACTCAACTGAATGCAACTCAGACCATCCAATGGAAGCCTAGTCGGGCTATAAGAGATGGCCAGTTCAGACTCCATATCCCCCATAACTAGGAGTCCTTATAAAATCACCTTCATGGGTTCCAGAAATTTTCCACTCCACTGTTTCTCTACCACCCTCTAAAAGTTCTCTAAATCCAGTCATCTCTCCCAACACAATCTTCTTCCCCCCACCACATACCTATTCCCTCTCCTATCCCCACCTGCTTGCAGTGCACATATAAGTGTAAATCTATTTCCCCTTCCCAGGGAGATCCCCCTTAGAGTCCTCTTTATCTATCCTCTCTGAATCTACAAATTGAAATTTGGTAATTATTTACTTAATGGATAATATTAACTTTTAAGTGAATATATACCATACTTGTCTTTCTGGGTCTGGATTACCTCACTTGGGATTTTTTTCTAGCTCCATTCATTTGACTGCAAATTTTGTGCTGTCATTTTTTAAACAGCAGAGTAATATTCCATTGTGTAAATGGACCACATTTTGTTTATCCATTCTTCTGTTGAGGGACATCTAGGTTGTTTCCAGTTTCTGGCTATTATGAATAAAGCCACAGTGAATCCATTAGGGAAAATATCCTTGTGGTTGGATAACACGTCCTTAGGGGATATACCCAAGGGTGGTATAGCTGGGTCTTGAGATAGACTGAGTCCCAACTTTCTGAGGAACCACCATATTGATTTCCATAGTGGCTGGACAAGTTTGCACTCCCACCAGCAATGGAGGAATGTTCCCCTTGTTCCCATATCCTCTCTATCATGAACTGCTGTCACTTGTGGTTTTGATCCTAGACATTCTAACAGGTGTAAGAGGTAATTTCAGAGTCATTTTGATTTGCTTTTCCATGATGGCTAAAGATGTTGAACAATTCTTTAAGTGTTTCTCAGCCATTTGAGAATCTTCTGTTGAGAATTCTGTATTTAGATCTGTACCCTATTTTTAACTATACTATTTGTTTTATTGATCTCTAGTTTCTTGAGTTCTTTGTATGTTTTGATGTGGAGTTTGCAAAAAAAATCTTTTCCCATTCTGAAGGCTGCTATTTTGTCCAGTTGATGGTATTCTTTGCCTTACAGAAGTTTTTCAGTTTCACGAAGTCTGTTAATTAATTGTTATTTTAGGGCCTTAACTATTAGTGTTCTATTCAGAAAGTTGTCTCCTATGCCAATGCATTCAAGGCTGTTCCTCACTTTCTCCTCTATCATGTTCAATATATCTGGTTTTATGTTGAGGTCTTTTCCACTTGGACTTGAGTTTTGTGAAGACTGATAAGTATGATTTATTTGCATTCTCCTTCATGCAGACATCCAGTTTGACCAGCACCAAAGTTGAAGGTACTTCTGTTGATCTATTATGTATTTCTGGCTTCTTTATCAAAATCAGGGGTCTTGAATATTTATATTTATGTCTGGGTTTTGAATTCAATTCTTTTAATAAACATGTCTGCTTTTATGCCAATACAATGCAGTTTTTATTTCTATAGGTCTGTAGTACAAAATGAAATTTGGAATGGTAAGACGTCCGGCAGTTCCTTAATGTTCAGGATTGGTTTTAGCTATCATGTTCCTTTATTTTTGTTTTGTTTTGTTTTTTCCATGTGAAATTGAGAATGGTTCTTTCAAGGTCTATGAATAATTGTGTTGAAATTTTAATGGGGATTACATTGAATCTGTAGATTGTTTTTGATAGGATGGTCATTTTTACTATGTTAATCTTAGTCATGCATGAGCGTGGGAGATTTTTCCATCTTCTGATATCTTCTTCAGTTTCCTTTTTCGAACAGTTGAGATTTTATCATACAAGACTTTTACTTGCTTGTAGTTACCCCAAGATATTTTAAATTATTTGTGACTATTGTAAAGGTCTTGTTTCCCTGATTTCTTTCTTAGTCATTGATCATTTCTTTGTAGAAGGGCTACAGATTTTTTTTAAAGTTAATCTTGTATCCAGCCATTGCAACTAAAGTATTTATCTGCTGTAGGAGTTTCCTGGTAGAATTCTAAGGGTCACTTCTGCATAATATCATATCATCTGTAAATAACAATTCTTTGACTTCGCCCTTTCTAATTTGTATCCCCTTGATCTCCTTCAGCTGTCTTAATGCTATAGCTAGAACTTTAACTACTATATTTAATAGATATGGAGAGAGTGTATAGCCTTGTTTGTTCCTGATTTTCGTGGTCTCTGTTTCCTCTCCGGATCTTTAGAGAGTGTAATGTCTGTGTGTTGCCTGTTTCCCTGGCCTGCTCAGTTGGTGTGTTCACAGGGAATGCCTGCTGGTGGTGGAGGCTGGGATACTGGGGTTAGTTAGGAGAAAGAAGGTTGAAGGAGAAGGTCTTTGGAGTCTCTTGGGGATGTTGACAGAGAAGACAGAAGGCCCTAGCAGGTTTCCTGCTACAGAGCTGGGAATGAGACAGGAATATGGGGATGGGTAGGGTCAGGGTGGAGATTGGATCTCAGGAGCAGCAGGAGAGAGATGGGCCTGCCTTTCTGCCTTCAGCCTACTGTTACCTTGGGAGGAGCAGCCCTTGGGTTAGCAGGGGGAGCCTGTTGGAGCTGGAGTCTGAGACAAAGCAACATGTGGAGAGGAAGATTAGAAGGGGAAGATCTGTGGGATTCACAGGAGATGGAACGGGGTGGGGGAACAGCAAAAGCTGCCACAGGTGTTGTTTCAGAACTGGAGATGAGACTGGGGAATAGGGTCTGGGGGAACAGAGAGAGTGGAGAAAGTCTGTGGGCAGCCTAAGGGGTTTTCTGGCAGGCTTGGCTTGTGGTTGAGTATCCATAAGCTGGGGGCAGGGATAGGGTGACAAGTTGGGGGAGGAAGATTAGGAGGGGATGGGTTGTGAGATCCACAGATGTGGGCAGTTGGAAAAGGAGACAGCTGGTGATGTTCTTTTGGAGCCCTAGGGACAAGAATGAGGGATCGGGTATGGGGAACAAACTTAACTTAAAGAATTAGCTATTCGCTTCCAAAATTTTTGTATTATCTATGTTATCATTTGTTTCACATTTCCTTGCCATGCACGTCCCAGCCTAGTCAGACTGTTTGCTTTTCTGTTAGACGGAATATGTTTTCTTTCAAGCCCATGAAGCTGCACTGTTCCTCTCCCTCAGAGCTAAACAGATGACTTCTTTACTCGTCCAAAATCAAATCACACAGCTTTTAGATGCTTGATGGCTATGCTAATATCTTCATAGTCTCCTCCCTTCTTCTTTTCTATGTTTGTCTGTCTCCTTCTTTTCATTGTAAATAAGAATATTTTCTTCAGTGGTATATATATAATACAAAACCATTGGATAAATTTCTAAAAATCTTAAGCTAATATAGAAATATATCTAAATATGTGTAGGTAGATAGATATAACCACATAGCTATTTACTTAGTGTAAATTCCACATTTCCTAGTCTAGTTCTTCCTGTAATGGACAGAATTTTCTTGCATAAGGCTTAGCATATTTTTCTGTTAATTAATATTCTTATACTTGCTAGTTGATGTTCATCTCAGTAGCTAACATGAATAGTTACAAAAATAAATATATATATGCTGTTCCAAAATTATCAACAAACTTTAATTATTAATCAGAATGCTTTCTTTGACATAAAAATAAGTATTTAGTAGTGTGTTACCAACAGGAAAACTCATTCATGAATAGACGTAATAAGTAAAGGCATTATTATAGTTTCACAAATAACACAAGAGTTCCATGATAGGAACTGCTTCTATTTCTTCATGTTTCCTATTATTTTGTGTGACTTTGAGAAATAATAGTAATAAAATAACTTTTAAAATGCCAAATAACATTTGTAAAGTGACTTCCCATAGAGTACGCTTCACATTGGAACTTAAAACTGCATAAGCTGTGCATATTTCTTTGAATATTTTCTATGAAATTAAATTATTTCTTTTCTTTGAATTCTACTCTATATCCCATTATGCACACATTTAAAAACCTCAAGCCATAAATAATGGTATTCCTTCCATTTATTTTTATTAGTTGTTAATCTGCATTTAGTTGCTTGTGTGAAAAATTGTTCTACAGTTGTTTGGCCCAGTGCTGTGCTTTATTGGGTTCTCTGAGTCATTCAAGTTGACTTTTTCTAATATAACAATAGCATATATTTTAAAATATTTCTTTAAAAAGATATAGCTGTGCAAGTAATTTAGTGAGACTTAATCAGTGAACTGGACAGTTTTCATGAGGCTACAGGAGAAAGAAAAAAATACAAGAAAAACAAGAGAGAAAGAGGTTAAGGCTTCCAGAATCAATTCTCCAAAACTGTTATTTCCCATTAGAGCTTTGAAAGAAATACCCTGCAATTTCCAAGTCATAGGCCAACAAGCTGGTAAAACCAGTTTTAATTTTGACCATGCATGTAAATTCCAGTGCTGTGTAAATCAATTTAATAGTGCCAAAGGAAGTTCAAATACTGGAAAGGATTAACCTCGCTGGGGATGGTTTACTCCCAAAGTTTAACAATTTACAGAATAATGTTTTCAACTGTATTTTCTCTCCCACCTATGGAACAAAGATTGTCATTTGCTGTCACTTGTCGCTTTGCAGGCATAACTGCTCGTCAATTTTATATTGTGTAAAAACAGGTGGAGTTCATTTGAATCATAGCGTATGAGAACATTCAATCTAAAGGGACTGCACTAACGTCATGCCTCCAGATAGAAAATGGTCCAGATAAACACCCTTAACCTTGTTTATTTCAGTGTGCTGAGCTATATTTAGGGGCTGTTCTGAGGGAATGAAATCATCTGCCCATCCAATTTCATCCACCTCTCATCGATGAATGACTTTTGTCCAATTTTGATATCAAGACATGATTTATTTTTTTCCATTTTCTTTATTATTATTAAAAATTTCCACCTCCTCCCCT
>LOJH01028599.1:5819-17692 GCA_001685095.1 Ellobius talpinus | reverse complement strand
TTATTAACCAATGAAAGTAACACATAGACAGATGACCCTCCTCCATCATTTAGTATCCAGCATATCCCAGTTTTTATATTTGAGTGCTTACTCTATGTAAATCAGCATATGAAAAAAGAGAATTTCTAAGCTAGCATTATTCCTTTCTCATACTCTTGTTGTGAAACTATGGCTGGCTTGGAATTCCCTATGCTGTAGACTAAAGTGGCCTTGACCTCACAGAGGTGCACCTGCATTTTCTTCCACAACATTGGGATTAAAAGCGTAAGCCACCATACCAGGTCCTGAACCTCTTCATCATAATTAAAATATTCATGAGCTTTCCATTTCTCATCTCCCTAAGATGATATAGGGAAATATGGCAGAAAGAACCAAAGATTGAGTTATTTTCAAATCCTCCACAAGAAAAGAAAGAAAAAAAGATTAACCAACTTTTGACTACTGAGATCTGACCCATAAATAATAATGATTATAAAGACGGAATATACCACTTTCTTTTCTCTTTCATTGGCTGACATGTTCTGGCATATCTGACTAATGGCTATATCTCTCTAGCCATTTTTGGGGAAGATGGGCTTTTTAAAAAAATACTTTATTTTTTAAATTAGCTTTCAAAGTAATATATTTCTATACATCAATTTGGTCAGCCCCCAGCTTCCTCCTCTCCCATTTTTTTCTCAAGTGTTCTCTGGTGATCTCTTGAGTCCAGTACTCTCTTCTACTTTATGATCATTACCAACTCTCTTTCTTACCAACCCCTTTCTGTCTTCTGGCTATCTTTCTAGTTTCTTTGTCTTTTTTCTCTCCTTGATACACACATATAAGAGGCTAGGATCTGCTTGGGAGAAGAACATGGGCAATTGTCTTTCTGAGCACATCCTTCTACTTAACAGAGTGTTTCCCAATTCCATGACTTTCTTCTAAATCCGTAGTTTCATTTTTCTTTAATCAGGAGATTACATTGCATATGTATACATTTTCATTTCCATTCATCTGCTGATGGGCATCAGAGCTGATTCCATGTCTCTACTACTAGGATAAGAGTATCTGTGGTAAAAGTTTGCTGGTGTCCCTCTATATAGTGGGAGTACATAGATCTCTTTAGGTATATGCCTGAGAGTACTCCAGAGGGGTGGTAGAAAGGTTCTATTTTTAGTTTTTGAAATAGCTCCTCACTGATTTCCATAGTCATGGCTCTAGGTTATAACCTCGCAGACTGTGGATAAGGCAGTGGTGGTGCACACCTTTAATTACAGCACTCAGGAGGCAGAGGCAGGCAGATCTCTGTGAGTTTGAGCCCAGCCTTGTCTACAGAGTGAGTTCCAGGACATCTAGAACAAAAGACAGAGAAACCCTGTATCTAAAAAAAGAAACAATAAAAACAACAACAACAAGAAATGTTACTCTTTCACCACATCCTCAGCTTCATCTCTTCCCTAATGACAGCCATTTTGAATGGAGTGAGATGGAATCTCAAATTCCTTGTATTTCTCTGATTACAAGACACAGGTCTTTGAAAAATTCTTTTAGCCATTTGTATTTCTTTCTTCTTAAAAATTATTTTATTTCACTTTTTATGTATTGATGTCTGACCTGCATGTGTGTTTTTACACAAAATACCTGTCTAGTGACTATGGAGGCCACAGAAGAACATGAGATGCCCTGGAACTAGAGACTCAAATGATTATGAGCCTCCATTCAGCCCAGGTCCTTGGAAAAACATTAAGTGCTCTTATCCTTTGAGCCATCTCTCCAACCTATTTGTATTTCTTTTGAGAATTGTTTGTTCAGGTCATTTGCTTATTTGCTGGTTAGAAGTTTTTGTTGTAGTTACTATTGTTTTATGTTTCAGCTTTTAGTTGTCTATATATTCCAGGAAATGATCTTTACTCTAATGTAACAGACAAAGATTTCTAATATTCTGTATGTTCATTCTGTAAACAGTTTATTTTTGCTCTGTAGAAGCCTTATTAATTTTATATAATCCCATTTATCAAATTTTAGTGTTTGTGCTTCTGCAGTTCTGTTAAAAATCTTGTTATCTACACTGGTATTTTAGGTATCATAAAGAGTGTTCCCCATCTTACTTTGGCAATTTCCATGCTTCTGGTTTTACATTTAGGTCTTAATCCAGTCAGAACTGATTTTTGTCAAATTCGTCTGCCCCCCTCTTATAAAGACACATATGTATTGTATTTCATGAATATCTGGCTAATCCAAAATAATTCTCTTGCTTGGGATTGTTAATATTATCCCATCCACATTTTTTGCCACATGCAATTTAAAATATGTAGGGATTGGCAAGTGGATATCATTGAACAGGCCTCTCTGATCCCACCATCATGTGAAGGACCATCTCTCCAAGGCACTTTGGACACTTATTCACTGTTTCCTTAAGTCCATTTTCCATTAAATATTTCTCCTACTTTTTGCAGATGGATTTCATAAAATACTTCATACTCATTACAAATATGCCTTATGGGGTATCCATTCACAAGTCTCCACTTCCACCAATCCAAAATTGTGTATATAACTTTTTATGTTTTACAGTCCAATGTTGTCAGATAACCTATGTCTTTCCAAGTTGACTTCTATAGACAATGGTGTATAGATAGATGGATAAGGAAGAAATAACCATTTGCACTCCACTTTGGAGATAATCAGATTATATATTAAAGTTTATAGCAATCTGGTTCACCACCATATGAAGACAGTCGGATAGGAGACTTATGTAAGCATTCCAGGATCTTGGTGTCTCTTGGTGTCTGCTTTTGTCTCTATAACTCCATCCTTGATGTTCTCAGTTTTATGAGCCATTTGGAATTCTATGATTGACTTTAGTGTATTTTTTCTGGGTAGTTATCATGTGATCAGATGTGAGCAGAAGAATTCACAGTGAAGGCACTGTTGGCTAGGAAGATCTAGGGGTTCACTAAACTCACATGGGTGGTGTTTTTTTTCTGAAATCACTAGTAACAAATGTATAAACTTGATAAAAATGAAACCGGATCAGGGACTATTGAAACTAATAATTACAGCACTGTACTTTATTTATTGATTTATTTATATCACTTTACTAAAGGAAGATGAACAATGTCATTTTACAGTCATTGTAAAAAATACATAAGTAAAGTTTGAGAAATGTCAGTTTACTTTTGCTATAGAGAATAATTAAGACACCAACAAACTCGAACATTAGGGAATCAACTTCCAATCCAGAGGTGAACACCTGAAGAAGCAAATATTCAAATGAAGTTCAGCAGCATTCCTGGGATCCTTAAAAGTATTTCAAAACTTCCTATAAAATGTCCTCCAGAGGAGTAATTTAAATTGTATGTTCACATTTGATGTTTTCTTTATACTTCTAAATTTTTAGGTAAAAAGTACAGTTCTATGCCAGAATTCATAAAACTTTATGATCTTCAATGCCAGGCGGCTCAATTCAAAAACACACTAAAAACACCAAACTATTTATTTTATAAAGATATTTTTATATGTGATTTAAAAGATGATAACATACTTTATTTGTTGTCATTTATAAAACAAATCAAAACAAAAACATGCATTAGGTCTCAGATCTGGAACATAATTTCCTGTAATAAGATTGTTTCTATAGGAACATCAGATCTGATATCCATCATTTTAGCCTATACTGCCTTTTTCTAGAATAGAAAGAACAGGATATTTGAAAGTGGTTATGAAATATTAATTTTAAACATAATTTTAGCAAGTGTATGGTGCTACATTCTGATTGAAATGATTGGAAATGCCCCACTGTGGAATTTCACATATAATCAATTTGAAACCAATGTTGTCCTTAATCATTGAATGGATCATCCTTGGAATAATAACCCAAGTTTAAGTGGCATTGCATTGTTTCATTAAATATGTACTTGTAATATTTATAAAGAAAAACTCCCATCATTAACACCTATCTCTGTCATTTGCAAAATTGAAATGAAAACGCCTTTAATCATTAATAAAAAAAAGGGCTATGTTTCAGAAGTAGAATCTCATCAAGAGAAGTTTGGTTGCTTAAGTACTCCCTTTCTTTCACAAACACATGCACCAATTCAGTTACAATTACCAAGTTTTAACACATAGCCCAGTAGTAGGTGTAAGGACAGCCTCAGATGCTAAATCAATTTTAGGCTTAAACTAAAATGTATTTTCTTTTCCAGCATCACAGAATACATATGATCTGAGCATTCCAATTGCAATGAATCTTAAAATTTGTGGAGGGTGGGGAGGGGTTCGTAATTTTAGAAGAATTCATTTTCTCCTTGTTATACTTTGCCAATGTGAAAGTCGGGAATACCCTGAGGAATGCCGTTTTCAGTTTCTTTCAGCATTCACAGTTAAGATATTGAGAAATAATAATAAACAGAGCTATGATAATTGTACTTTCTAGTTTCAACTCAACCTAACACAAACATAAGAGAAGTAGCCTCAATTGAGAAAATGTCTTCAAAAGATCCGGGGGTAAGCAATTTTGTAGGGCATTTTCTTAATTAGTGATTGCTAAGGTTGGGGCAAGCCTGCTATTGGTAATGCCATCCCTGGGCTGGTGGTCCTGGGTTCTGTAAAAAAGAGTGGGGCTCAACAAGCCAAGGGGAGCATGCCAAAAAAATAGCTCTTCTACAGGGCCTCCATATCAGTTCATGTCTCCAAGTTCCTGACCTGTTTGAATTCCTGTCCTGACTTCATTAGAGGATGAACAATGATCTAGAAGTATAAGGTAAATAAACTCTGTCATTCTCAAGTTTCTTTTGGTCATGGTGTTTCATGACAGCAAGAGTCATTCTAACTAAGACAATACAAATGGTTACAAAATTTTATCCTATGTTAGGACTTTTTTTGAGCCAAAACACTTCATGTGGTGCTAGACTTGGTTGAATTTTCCATAAAATATAGCTGAAATAATTTTATCAGATGCTATTCCTGAAGGTAAAGTGAGAACACTACAAACATCAATATATAAAATATTCTAAAATGGAATATGAATTATTAATGTTGAGAAATTAAATTTATATAACTATTAAAGTAGTTAAATATAATTAACTAAAAAATCCAAGGGTATAGTAGACAGCAATGGAAATATATTTCATGAGCTATTTTGTTCATTTTCTTTCTGTGGAGTTTAAATAATTCAGATTTATTCCTTAATGAATCCTCCATGACAAATTGGAACCTCTCAGACAAGGTTCAAAGTGTTTATATAAAACAATAAGGTCAGAAGATAATATGGGAGAAAGAAAAGATAAAAGTTAAATATGTTTAAATATCCTTATATGATGGTTAAAATTAGATCTGTTATTCAATACAACAAATTTAATTTTTCAAATACACAGTAGAATTGAAAGTATTTTTGAAAAAGTTGGAATCTTAAAAAGAATAGAAGTTTAAGGTGGCAGACATGCTAATTACCCTAAATTGCTAATGCTCCAACAAATACAATTGTAATAGATTGACAGTTAGATGGATAGATTGTTATGTGTATGCAAATGTCAGCTGTTAATCACAAGCTTAATAATACATAAGAAAAGTCTTTAAAATTTCCTTGATTATGCCAATAAAAAAATGAGTATTCTTTTATAGTTCATGAAATTCTTCTAATTTAAAGACTACTTCTAATATTTAAGGACAATCTTGTCAAAGGCATTTTCAGCATCTAATGACATGATCATGTGGTTTTTATATTTCAGCTTATTTGGTGAATCATGTTGACAAATTTTTGTGAGTGGATGGGGGTGTGATGAGGAGGTAAAGGGGTGGGAGAAGGAGTCGGGGAACTGGGACTAATATATAAAATGAAAAAATATTAAATAAATAAAAAAGAATAAGAAAGATTTAAGGACAATCAATGGGTTTTGGTTTACAAGTCTCCTTCTTAAGCCATTCTTAAGGAAAAGTGTGACCTGTTTACTCAACAAAAGAAGAAATTGCAGACTTCACTCAAAACAACTTTCTAGAGGCCCAAGAGTACAAAGCTATTAAAATAGCATAGATACTGACATTTTGCTGAATACACTGATACTTGGCTGGGATGCATTTGGAGTAGAATTATGGCAGTCATGCAAGAAGAGTCATGTGTGTTTTCAAACATCATAAGGATATTAAACATCATCTTTGTGATAAACATTTTTTAACCACTAAAACTTTATATCCATCTTATCTCTTGACTCTAATCACGCATAGGGCATAAGCAGATAGATGCCTTCCAATGACTGCATTTTACCATTTATGCATGACAAACAAATTATATACAAATAGCCATAACATTCCAGTAGAATACAAATAAGAGGTTCATTCTCTTTCATTTGCTTTTAGCCATGGAGACATTTCTTTCTCCAATCCATAAAAGATAAGCTCATGAGGCTTCAGTCTTATGCAAAAAAATTTAGGCAACTTAGGAAAACTGGGAGCAGAAGAAATGGCCTTTTCAAGGGAAGAGCACACCTTTGGTTTTCAAATTCCAGGTGATCAGTGCTGGAACATACATACAGGTAGCATTACATGGACTGAACAGTTGTTTTTAGGAATGTATGTGTGTATACATATATGTATACAATTAATGAAGAAAGAAGTCATGGATTTGAAGGAAGTCAGCACAGCTGTATGGGAGAGTTTGGAGGCAGAAAAGGTAAAGGAGAAATATTTTCATTAAATGCAAATACAAGAAAAAAATAATATAAGATAAGCTAAAATTCACATCAATTGCACAACTTCTTCAGTGTCTTTAGAGATCAATTCACAACCTCAAACTTAGACAGAGAATTTAGATATATGTTGAACATGCGTCTAAAAGTCATATTTTGAACTTGAATTTTTAGATGTGAATCAAGTGTTTACTGGAGACAGAAGATGCATGGAACTAGATGATCAGAGGATGAAGGAGAGAATTAAAAGGAGTTACAAGTAATTAAAAAAATTACAAGGAGTAAGAGGATGGCAAGTTAACGCTGTAATGATTCTACACTTTGATATATTTGATATATTTGGCATAATGTATAAAGTTAACACTTTATATATAATTTGATATATTTTGATTTGAGTTGACATAACTGCTCCTTTATATTGATTGCTTACTCTGGTTCACACACTTAAATCTACTCAAATTCTTCATTAAGTCTTAAATGTGTCCTTTGGAAAATACTGCCAATCACACTTCATCAATCAAAATATGGAGGAACATCTGCAAATTCTAAAGTGCTAATGGGGATGATGACAAAATATTTTCCCATGTATAAGTTTTAGCTATGAGTCATACATGTCACCAATTTATATGAATATTTTACTTCACTTTAGAAAATATTTTCAGACTTTTAGAGTTTCCTAGGAAAAACAATTGAAAACAGTTTTACATTTTAAAAGCAAATACTCTTATAAATGTGGTATCTTAAGAACACATTTAATAAAGCTTTTAATTTTTATTATCTTAAAAGTAATAATGTAACTTAACATAACCATTTGTTCTAGTGTAGTTTTCCCAAGAGTCGGTGAACACAAACCACCATTTTTCATTATGCTTTATTTGGTATTTGGATTAAATTTGTAAAAAGAAATAATGCTGAATCACAATAATGACACACAAATTCACACCATGATAGACATTAATACTCAAGAACATCAGCAAAGGAATGAAACTTTTTTATATTATCATTAAGATTTATTTTTTTACTTTTATGTGTATAAGTATTTTGCCTGGCAATTCAAAGATAGTCCACAAAGAAAGCTTGCTACACTTCTTTTGCAATAGTGGCCAAGTGACGTATCCAAGACAGGCTCTTTTGCAGAAAGGTGACCATGACACTTAGAAAATGAGAAAACAAGGCTCCTGTCATTTATTATAAAGGTGCCCAGCTTGTGGAATGAAGATGCAATTGTTGTAGTTTTTAAAATTAAAATGAGTTATAAACTGTCTCAATTTACAAATAATCTTGGAAATATTTGAGTTCAGAAAATAATGTGACGTTTTGGTCACTGTTTTTCTGCATAAAATGTCTTCTAAAAGAACCTCACTTGCCTTCCAATCAACCTAAAAATAACCTTTTAAAATATCTCTTTATGTAACACAAACTCATGAGCAGTAAATATACAGCAGCTCTCTAATAGCTGTCAGTTTCCTATTTATATATGGAATCTGAGTTCCCCCTCACATATGTGCATTTGAATGGATGCCCCCAAAGAAGATTAATCCATCAATTCATTCAATCAAATTCTTCTGCCATACTGAAGACAAAGAGGTAAAGTGATGATAAAGAAATCTAAACCAACACCCAGTTATCAGAATATGACAGCCTATTTTTTTTTCCTTCTGAGCAACTGACTATCTTTTCTTTGCTTTAATGTTTATGTATTAATCCTAGTCACTGGAGCAAATGTAGTTGGTTTATTTATGTTTTTACACTTTAGCAGATCTGATACTGATATTTAATATGCACGTGGCATTACTTAAAACAGATCAATGGGTAATGGAGAATTGCTCCTGAGTCAAGTCAGAACTATTGCTAGAGTCTAAACTGAGATTCTGGCATTCTATTCCATGAAGATTTTCATCTCTGTTATTTTATGTGCGCCCAGTGTGAGACAAAATACATTTTTTTGAGACAGGATTTTCCTGTATCTTTGGAGCCTATCCTGTCACTGGCTCTTGTAGACCAGGCTGGCCTCGAATTTACAGAGATCCGCCTGCCTCTGCCTCCTGAGTGCAGGGATTAAAGGCATGTGCCACCACTGCCTGGCTTGACAAAATATATTTTACCACTGCATTGTTGATACACTGTGTTCATACTAAGACATATGTGTCAGGTAGCTACTTCTGAATATATCAGACATGGCTTTGAGGAAAGGATGAATTAAAAGACAAGAGGGGGAGTAGTCATGCATGAAAAGAAATTCACACCCACCATACAGCAACATTTGACCCTTTCATTAAGGGACTCAAATGAAAGAAGTGTTTGAAAAGACATACACAATGTCTGTTTGTTTGATTGGTAGCGAGAGCTGAGAGCAGACCATAGAGAGCCCTGACATTCCCACTGTTGCTGCTGGCCTTTTCACCATCACACACCATCCAAGGAAGAGCTGCAGCCTCCACTGAAGGCACTAGTCACCACCATTGGCAACCATGAGCAAGAAAGTTGAAAGCCAGCAGCCACCATCCCTGTGGTCGCGCTTGCTCATCCAAAATCAAGCCTGACTTCATGGGCAGCAGTGTGGGTAGAGGAGGCCTTCGTTTCTTCCCATTGGTAGTGCCCAGGATCAAAAAGGTCATCTCAACGAAGCCTATGGGAACAATAAAATGGTTCAACGTAAAGAACGGATATTTCCATCAACAGGGCTGACACCAAGAAAGACATATGTAGACAACAGACTACCATAAACAAGAATATCCCCAGGAAGTATCTTCCAAGTGTAGATGGACAGGCTGTGGAATTTGATGGTTTTGAAGATGAAACGGGTGCAAAAGCCCTGGTGGTGATACCAAAAGAAATGGGAAAATGGGAGGAAGCCTTAAATTGGGGAAAGGGAGAGAAGTCAACATAGAAGTAGGATAATTAATACTAAGGATATTTAATGATGCCTCAAAGTATCCTATTATTTTATATTTATATAAAATTACACACTGTACATGTGTATATGTATATAGCTTAAATGAAATTATGTCACTTGGGCTGAAAATGCTCCATTCAAGAACCATCAGCTATTCAACAACAACAAACCAATACCAAGCCATGAGAAGCCTCCTTTGGGTTTCAGTAAAAATAGTCTAAAGGACTCCAAAAACAACACTGTTACACCTGATGAAGAAACCACACCCTTGGGACACAGAACTGGAATTAACCAGAAAGACCCTTCAGTGGTCTTGTTTCCATAGAACCAGAATTTCCTACACAGCCAGCTACAGAGGAAGAAAGAAGCAATTGATAGTCTTAGTCAGCTGTGATGCCTGTGAACTACCAAACTGATCATGATGGATATTGAAATATTCCTATTAGGTGAAATGGTGATACTCATGATTTTGGGTTAACTAACAGCTGTCTAATTGGACTGAAGAGCCACTCTACGGAAGAAAACCAAGCATGGAACTTGAAACCTATCCAACTATCATGTGTTAGTGAAGTTATGTGTCTCATAAGGGAACAGAATACCACCACTTTATTAGATTAGTATAATTCTTTATTTTTTCTGAGACAGGCTTTCTCTGTGTAGCTTTGGTGCCTGCCTTGGAACTCGTTCTCTAGTCTAGGCTGGTCTCGAACTCACAAGGATCTGTCTGTCTCTGCCTTCCATGTGCTGGGATTAAAGGCTTGTGGCACCACTGCCCTGCTATCGTCAGTATAATTCTTAACTGTATTCTAAAATTTCATAGTTCTCAGCCTCATGAAGAAGTTTGTCTTTAAAAATGGAGTGATGGAATTAAGTGTGTTCAGTGCCACACTTAAACAATTCTGATATTTTTGGTAATTTATCTTTATGTAGGAACTCTTGGAGTCAGATATTGAAGTTACCCATGCTGTTTGCAAGAAGATCTATTGCTCTAAGTACAGTTATATTCTTTAATAAAATTGTGTACACTGGTGTTTCTTGCATATAAGTACATAATGGCTAAGCATTCTAAATTGATTGTTATTTTGCCAACATGTACTGACATTAGGCTCTTATTTTGTCTGTAAGTTTGCCTTGTCAGATGAGAGTGTAGATATTCCTGCTTATTTTCAGAGACTATTTGCTTAAATATAATATTTCATGTCTTCAATGTCAGTTCATGCATGTTTCTGCCAGTGATATGAGTTACTTCAAAGTAAATAGGTGGTCCTTGTTTAAATGAAATCAGCCAGGCTGTTAGCATCTTTAAATAAAAGAACAAATACCATTTAGTTTTGTGGCATTATTGAAGAATATGGCTAATTTCTGTCATTATGGGAGTTTTTTTAATCTTCTTGTTTTGAATAACCTATGTCCTTCCTTTTCTGCCTAGTTTCTCACAGAATTTAGTGGTTAATTGAACTAATTCCATATGACTTTCAGGTCATAATTTTGATTTGTTTATACGTGTATTAGCATTGATTATTTCCTTGCTCTCATTATTGTATCTTTTTTCTGTGTATAGAACTAATTTGTGTCTTCTGCAACATAGACTTCATAGTTACAAATTCTTTCAGATTATGCTTATTTTGAGTGGTCTTAAGTCCTATTTGATTATGAAAGGCCACGTTGTTTGTTGACAGAGTTTTCTGTCCCACCAGGTCCTACTGCCGTTCAGTCGCAAAAAAAAACACACGGAGGTTTATAGTAATCATAAACTGGTTGACCTATTAGCTCAGGCTTCTTACAAACTCTTTCTTACATCTTAAATTAACCCATAATTCTTGTCTGTGTTAGCCATATGGCTTGGTACCTTTTATCAGGGAGGCATTCTGATCTTGCTTCCTCTGTGTTTGGGTGACAATTGCAGACTGAATCTTTCTTCTTCCCAGAATTCTCCTGTTCTCATTGCTGTGCCTCTATTTCCTGCCTAGTCACCTGCCTCTACTTTCTGCCTGGTTGCCCTGCCTATACTTCCTGCCCAGCTACTGGCCAAAAGCATTTTATTAAAATACAAGTGACAGATCTTTACAAAGTATATGACTGTTGTCCCACAGCATTTGCTTAATGCAGCAATTTTGTTTAACAGTTTGTTTCTTATCAAGGACATGAACCAGACCATGTCTTTTGTTGTTCTGAGGGGGATGATGCTATTTTCATGACATTACTATTTTAAGTTACTTATCCCAGATATTAAAATGTTTCAAGTAGTTATTAGAGTTGATATAGTGATGTAGGACGGTCATCTGTCTATGTGTTACTTTCATTGGTTAATAAAGAAA
>LOJH01028598.1:0-17692 GCA_001685095.1 Ellobius talpinus | reverse complement strand
ATTTGTGTGTTGTTATTTCGGGGTATAAGCTAGCCGTGCAGGATCCGGGCGGGACGAAAAGCAGGCCTGCCCCCCATTCACTACAAGAGCCATGCTAGATAAACAAGGTATTGTAAAAGGGAGGTTTCCTGTAGGGAAGGTAGGACATTTATTCATTTATTCAAATGGTAAGAAGGCTCAAAAACGAGCCTGCAACATGGCCCGTCATCTGCAGAAACTCGAGAGGAAAACATGGATGGATCCCTGTTTCCTGAGGAACAGGACCATCCCTTAATGGATGCAGATGATACCAAAGAGCTGCCTAGTCCAAAATGACAAGTGTCTTATTTAAGACCACTGATAAATGTCTAACGAAAGATGAAGTATTCTGTAAGTAGTTACTAAATAGTCAACTGCTACTCACACTACCTCTTTCAGAGCAAACAGACTGCCAGGTCCCTTGAAATCAAGGCTGCACCTCATTCACCTTCACTTTCCCAAATCCACACCCCTGAACCTGAAAAATGACAAGCAACCATTTAGTGATTACCTCTTAAACATTAAAATGATAAAACACAGCAAGCTATCAAACTAGAGGAAATTCTGTTTGACATGAGCAAGTCAACATCTTCTCTACAGGTATAAGAACACTGGAAATACAATAGTGACATTTTGAGGTCCTACAAAAATAAAAGGCATATAGGTAGCTAATCTCAGCTTTGAAACATAAGCAGTCCAAGAATAAAGTCAGAAGTTAGGCTTTATAAGAATTAACCTCCTTTACAAAAGTAAGTCAATTTCACTCAAAATATATTTTACCAGGAGATATTATAGGTAAGCAGATCAAAATTATGCTACATGGATGTCTAGAGAGCTTAGACATTTCTTTGGATGTGGGGAGAACACGGCAAAACAGTACAGAGAATGGATATATTTGACAACAGTATTAGGACAGGAGGATTGTCAGGGAGGAGGGTGGCAGGACAGGCTAGAGGAGGAACTATGGGAGAGACAGATAACACTAAATGCCTTTTGAAAAGCCATACAGAAATCTGCTGTGGAATATACATGAAAGGAATTTTAAAGAAGTCACCATATAATGAGGAAACAATGTCCCAACTAAACATCTTATACCACAAAGAAAAAACACCAATGCCAGAAAGGGGCACATCTTGTTGAGTCACAGGCCAAAGGGGTCTCAGAGACCCTCCCAAACATCACAGACTATTGTCAAGGCTATTGGTTACCTTCCACAACCTGCTTCTGAAGACACCACTTATTTATAAAATCAAACATGGAGAAATTGAGCTGGTGTCCAGTTAGAAGCTTCAATGGAGAAACTGAGCTGGTGTCCAGTTAGAAGCTTCAACCCCACTGGCTAGTGTTCATGGTGTCGGAAGGGACTTTCTTTACTACTGGAGAACTGTCATCATCAATAATACCTAGCCACAAACCCTGAGACCTACAACATCAACCTGCTGAAAAGATATTGGTGCAATAGCGGAACAAATGTTATAGAAGCAACCAACCACTTTTTACTTGGATCTAAGACCCACTCCATGAAACAGAACCCATTCCTGACATTGCTAAAGTGGCCAAGAATCTAAGACTATATAGGTCATGGGCCTATGGGAAAACCTACTATTATTACTCTGCTAAAAGAACACAGCGATAAAATGACTCCTAATGATATATTACAATACCTGTAAATCAGAGCACTGCTTGTAACTCAGCACATTAGCTTCTTCTTGCAGTAGATGGTAATTAACAGAGACCCACAGCTGGACAACATGCACAGGAAGAGACTTGAAAAACTCCGCCCTAAATGGATGTCTTTATCAAATCCCTCCCCTCAAGGCTGAGGATCTATGAGGTCCAGTGGGGAACTGAAAGCGTAGATGACTCAAGAAAGCAGTGTCTACTGGGAAGCAGACTGATAAGACACAGGAACTCACAAAGGTTCTGAGAAAATGCACAGGACTTGCACAGGTTCAAACTAGACAAAATCCTAACATGGAGAAGTAGATAAAAAAAAGTCTCACCCCTACCCAAGAAGCCACTTGTACTTGACACCTGCTGGGAAAGGGAAAATTCGTTTTCTTCAGTGAAGTGCCACTGAGTGTATGAACCACACTCCAGGGCAGGCCCCATACAAAACAGATTCCATGGGTTTTGGCCGCTTTTGTTTTATTCAGTTATTTTTGTTGCTGTTGTTGATTTTTTTTTCGTGTTAGTTTGTTTTGATTTTAACTTTTTGTTGATTTTCTTGTTTGGGTCTTTTTTTTTGCGAGAGAGAGAACATGAAGTTGTTGGGTAGGAAATAGGAAGGATCTGAAAAGATATGGAAGGAAAGAAAGAATATAATTAAGATATACTATGTGAAAAAATAATAAAAATTTCTTAAATAAAAAATATAAATTATAATGAAAAAAGACTGTTAAAAAATAACATACCAGGAGCAAAGCAAGTGTTAAAAATCACAAAAAAGAAAGTAATTAAATGAAAGGTAATATAAACCAACAGAAATAAAGAAAAGAGACCAAAAAGTGTTTAAAGATGACAAGCATTTATAGTGAGAGAGCAGAAATGCGGAGTAAACACTGTAAAATACATGAAAATAAATGAGAGGAAAGCAAGAGTGCACAACTCTTGTATGACATTAAAGAAATGTAAGCACTAATGGAGTCATTTTGAAGCTTTGTAAAAACATTTCAAAATAAAAATAGTGAATTATCATAAATTCATTTTAACTGGTATTTCTCAAACAGAATAACTTCTAAAATTGAAATTCAATTCCAAAGACCACAAATATTGGCTCTTTAAAAGGCAAAATATATATATATATATATATAAAACTAATTAAATTTTGTAATAGCTTCTCATGTTTCAAAGTACCAAACACTACTAGGGTTTAAGAGCAAATGATTAATACCAATATATGCATGAATTGTGTTACAAGATACTTGTATGACTCGAGCTACAAAAGCAGAATTACAAAGAAAGGTAGTATATGAAGAACTATCACTTAAAATGATGTCAAAATTTTACCAATACGGTCACAAAGCTTTCTAACACACTTCTTCACAGAAACTAAATACATTTTTTTTCTGCAGACTCCTAATAATCTCCAGTTATAAGACCAGACCATCTGATAAAGCATTGACTTGGGAGGCCATATAAACATGTGTGCTGTATGGATGTTACTATGTGTTTGCAATGTTTGCATGTGACTGTACATATATATATATATATATATATATGTCTGTGAATATGTTTGTAGACTAAAGGTCAACACTGTGTATCTTCCTCAATTGCTCTCCACCTTATTTTTTGAGACAGGGTCTCTCACTGAACCTGGAGCTCACCTATTCACTAGACAGCTGACCACAAGCACCAGGGATTCTCCCACCTCCACCTACCTAGTACCAGGATTACAGACATGTACAGTTATACCCTGGTTTTACATGGGTGTCAAGGATATGAACTCAGGTCCTCATGTTTGTGTGGCATCTCTCTTATATGCATGGAGGAGGTACTATTTTGAAAGAATACTCCAAAATGTATTTATAGTAGGTCTATACTGGTTCATAGAATATGAATATATTTTATATTTAAGTGTTGGACTTTTTCAAAGGATAATCAGGAATGTCATCCAGTAACACAGGAAAATAGATTTTGATAGGAGCCACAGTATGTCTTCTGAACCAGTTTCTGGTATCCAGGAAAAAAATGGATGTAATAGCATAAGTTCCTCCCTTTCCATCCTCACTTTCTGTCCATCTATTCTGAAGTTTTTTGGTTTGGTGGTGGTGGTGGTTTTTTGTTTTTTGTGTTTGTTTATTTGTTTGGTTGGTTGATTTTTTCAAGATGGGGTTTCTCTGTGCAGCTTTGGAACCTGTCTTGGAACTCACTCTGTAGACCAGGCTGGACTTGAACTCACATAGATCTACCTGCCTCTGCCTTCAGAGTGCTGGGAATTAAGGCTTGTGCCACCACTGCCCGATATGAAGTGTTTTTTTTTGAGATAGTGTCTCAAAAATATATATAAGTGCCATGCAGCTGGGCACATGGCAGGTCCCAGGAGCTGATTATAACTAGGCTGGGGCACTTTAAACAGTAAACTATGGACCATCCACAAAAGTCAAACAGGAGTTGCTAGCCAGCACTGAATGGGAAGCTTACTGGGACTTAGAATTATCTCAGCTTTATTGTTCTTAGTTTTTTTCCTTAAACAGCAAAAAAAGAAGATTTAAAAAAGGAACCATAAGGAGCTAAAGCTCTCTTCATAATTAGGTATAAAGAGACCTTTCTACTGTGACTGTCTTCACACCTCTCTCTCTCTCTCTCTCTCTCTCTCTCTCTCTCNCACACACACACACACACACACACACACACAGAGAGAGAACTTTAACCAGAAAACTGACATCGAGAAAAACAACTGCATAAGGACCTTTGAAATAACAGTAATAGCTATAGAATTAGCTGACAAAAAGCAGTTTTTCAAAGTTCTTAAATACTGCAAACCTGACATTGCTAACATAAAGCTCACACCTTTAACCCCAGCATGCCAGAGGCAGCAGCAGGATGATCTCTATGATTTCTGCTCTACAAAGCCAGTTCCAGGCCAGCCAGGAATACATACTGAGACCCTATCTAAAACAGAAAAAAAAAGTTTCTCTCAAAAAGAATATGACTTAACTTCCATCCAAATGGGTTATTCATATCCATAGCCTTAACAGTTTCACAGGTTTGATGATTTAACAAGAGCATTCCATTCTGAGGTCTAAATATCTCCATAGTTTGAGGGAATAAATACGCATTGTGTTCTTTAATTTACATATTTTACCCTGATCTCACAGGAAGGTATCCACACCATATTCATTTGCTTGAATAAATCAAAATATGGCCTTGGACAAATAAAAAAAATACTATTTTAGAAGAATCTAGATCCTCAATGTAAAACTAATTACCAAATGGTAGTGGTAAATCTTTATTATCTGAGACCATGGGCTATGGCAATGTTGTCTCATAAATTATGTTTCTGGACATCTTTCATTTTCCTTTGATGCCCACGGAGTCTATGAAGTCGATTCAGATGACTGTACCTCGTCAACGTCATCTCTCAAGTGATCACTTACCTGGCGTTAATTTTATGCTACAATCAACATAAATCCCTTCCCTTGTTCTGACAGTTTCCCATAACCTTCGAGCAAGCCACTACCCACCGCCACTCATCGACTTCCTGTTGTTCAAAGGGGGGCTATTTGTTAATGGCCTTTTCTTTTTGTCATTGGCACAATCCAAATATGACACGGCCTCAAAGTCCTATCTCTACAAATAATGGCATCAGGATTTAAACATCTTACTTAAAACTCAGCCACTCGTGTTTATGTTTTTTTTTCTCCACGATGACATCTCAAGGTCTTCAAAGGGGAAACTGGTATTTCACCCAAACTGCTCTTCCTTCCCACGCTGCAATGGCTTATTTCAACACACACCCAGCTAGGCGTATGCTATCACTGCGCGCTTTTCTAGTATTGGTACACCCCTAAGAGCATGTGGTTCTCTTCCTCCCTTCCCGACTCCTCCCTTGGATAAGTTGCCTCCTCCGTTTCTAAAACACTTTCGCTACAGCAATGGTGATAGGGGATGAGGAAGGACGCTTGGCTCATCGTCCTCACCCGCAGCCTGACGGCCGGGGGCAGTGTGCGCATGCTCACTGCGAAGGCCGCAGCCCGCCACCTCAGGTGCCCGCAGGGGCGTCGCGGCCCCGGCTCGGACCCGGGGAGGACGGCGGGCACTGCGAGGATGAAACGACGTGCGGGGCGGGTGGGCACACTCACAATTTCAGCATCCACTCGCCTTCCATCACCAGCGTCCAGTTGGAGGCCGTCATGGGCTGCACCCGGCTCTCCTCCGCTGGCAGCGCGGCCTGCTCGAGGCCCTCGACCGCTGCCGCCGCGAGCCAGGCGGCCAGGAGCACCGGGACACAGAGGCTGCCTGTCATGGTGACGCCGTGAGGTAGCTCGGCTCACTGAGGGCAGGGAGCAGGGACTGGGTACCTCAAGCCAAGCGGGTGCCGTCCAGGAGGTCTGAGTGCCCAACCCGCCTCGGCGACGCGCTCCCAGCCACGCCTGCCGCGCCGCCGCCCGCAGCCTCTTATCTGCCCACCCTGCAAGGCCACGCCCAGTCACCATGGCCACGCCTCCCTTTCCCGCCGCTGGAGGGCGGTTGCCAAGACAACCGTCTGCTGTTTGCCAAGGCAACGACCTGCTCTTCCTGCTGACTGGCTGAAAAGACCCAGATAGCTGACGACCCAATGCTGTTTAAGCGACTGTAGCACCCCCTTCGCTGGCTGTTTCCTTAACAGGAAGCCTGGCCGGTGGCTAAACAAATCCATTCCCCTTTTCATGGTAACACAAACGTCCAAGACTTGTGGAGCGAACCATGGCGACTGGAGGGAGGGACAGAGTTTAAGAGCCCTCTGAACTCACACACTGGGGCAGCACCGCCCAAAGAGATAAAACTAGATTAATGATAAAACTAGATTATGCGATCTTTTAAAAAGTAAACCTTTTTAAATTTTATAGACATTTAGAATCTGCGTACTAACAAAATGAGTCAGTGTGTGAGTATTGCTGCTTGCAATTAGATTTTTCTCTGTCTTTTTCTCCCAGCTACAATTTTGCCAAACCTAGAACCAGAATAGTGATACACGATTTCCGTAACTTTACAGATACACACTAGGCAAATCATATCCTGAAGATGTAAGAGTCATTACAATTAGAGGGCCCATGAACTTCTCTAGAGGTCTAAGTTCTAAGATTCAGTAGTGTGCTTAGTACAGCGTGGAAAATGTGGTTTACGTTCCTAGAGTAAAACACGGCTACACAACTCAAGAGTACTGAATAGTACTTAATGTCAGCCTCTAGTCAATAATATAGAAAAGATCAATTTGGCATATAGAGATGTCTGGATAAGACTTTATAGTGTACACATCAAGCCTACAATGTCAGTAGAAAGCATTTTACTGTGCTTATTAAAGATTCATAATCAGGCCGGTCAGAGATGGCCTTTAACCCCAGCACTTGGGAGGCAGAGGCAGGCCGATCTCTGTTCAAGGCCAGCCTGGTCTACAAGAGCTACTTCCAGGACAGGCTCCAGAGCTACAGAGAAACCCTGTCTAGAAAAAAAAAGATTCATAAACAGGAAGTCTATCGTTTTCTTTTAAATGCAGAATATACAACTGATTCTCAAAGTTCTTATGATAGTACCTGACAACAATTGCCATTGACTGTGCTGAGTGTAATAAAGATGCTACGACTGTGTTTTTAAGTCATTCCTATATATAGACAGCAACATATTTATGGCATGAAATGATATGATGCGCTGGGTCTGGTGGCATTGAAAGACCCGGATAAATCCAGACCTTTCTAGCAGAAAAAATAGAGCCAAAAATCTAGAAGAAAAAATAGAGCTAAAAAAAATCTAAGCAGGGAAAGAATCAAAAATCTAGATTAGCCGGTTCAGTGACTCTGTTTCAGGTACTAGCTAAAGATAAAGTTAGATTATAATCTTGAGAATAATCTTGAGGAACAGGGAGTTACCCCCTTGTGATTATCACTGGTGTTTTCGAAATTTTTCAATGACGCCCTCCCTACCCCCTTTGGATTACTGGGTTATGGTTTCTTCCCTTAAATACCTCTTCTCCCAGCAACTCAGGGTCGAACTCTCTACCCCTGCATGGGAAATGAGTTTCGGCCCCAGTGCACTGGNTTTTCAATGACGCCCTCCCTACCCCCTTTGGATTACTGGGTTATGGTTTCTTCCCTTAAATACCTCTTCTCCCAGCAACTCAGGGTCGAACTCTCTACCCCTGCATGGGAAATGAGTTTCGGCCCCAGTGCACTGGTTCCTGTCCTGTCAATAAACCTCGTGTGATTTGCAGCAAGGACGGTCTCTTGTGAGTTCCTGGGGGGTCGTGTTATCCTGAGACTTGAGTGAGAGTCTCCACACTCCGGAGGTCTCTCAGCACAGCTATCTGAGATGCTTCTGTGGGAGTATCACAACCTGGGCAACTGAGATATTGTTTCAGAACAGTTAGAAGGAGGTAGAGGATGTAGCCATGTCATAGAGTATTTTCGCAGCAGGCAGGAGGCCTTGAGTTTCCTCCTAGGAAGCACATAAACACTGCACAGGCTCACACACACACACACACACACACACACAGAATGAGAGATAGAGAAAAAAAGACAAATTATGCTTAGAATTAATTGGCATTGGAGTATTTTGGGGCCAAGGGTGTAAAACTGTTAATGAGATATTAAAGAGAAGCATTAGAGGTACCAAAGAAACCCATTACTAATACTTATTTAATTAATACTAATACTTAATTAATACATTTCTTATTTCTAGCTCAAATTGTTTTTTTAAAAAGCATGTCTCTTGAATTTCAGGTGAAAAAGGAAGAGGACCGTACGACACAACTCAGCAAGGCCATGTGGGAGGGGTTTTGCCTCTAGGAGCCACAGACTGGGAAAGGGGAACAGCTGCTTTCACCCATGATGATATCTGAGGCCGAGACTTCCTACTCACAAAAATTAGGCCTAAAACTAGCTTCTGTTTAAATACAGATGATATTAAAACCTGCTCCAAAAGGTAGCTGTGCAGATGCTAGAAGTGTAGTTTACATGGTATGATTCAGGAAAACTGGCTAATGTCTGTAGGCAGCAGCACACTACGACATTTATAGGGCTGACTGTTTTTCCTTAAATTCAAAATCACTTAGCTGTCACACAGTCTCCTTCATAAGGCAACTTTGTTTCTGTCCGCCATTCCCATAAGCCCCGGTACTCCAGGAACAAAAAGCTATGTGTATCTTGTCTCCTTGTGTCTCCATTCTCCCTATAATCACTGCTCTGCCACCGTCACCTAATGCAGCTCACACCCTACCTCTGACAGACCTGGACCAATGAGGTGCTAATGTCAAAACCTCTGTCCTATGCAACAATGACACTTTCTTATCACCCTATTGTCCCCTCTTTTCTCCGAAGCCCACTAAGAAGCATCCAAGGTTGTGGAGTTACTGTGTCTCCTCTGTCCTGGACTCCAGCCTTACAGTAGTACTTGACAGAGACAGTGTCTGGCAGGACTCTGAAGGTAACCCAGTTCCTGATATTCAGAATCTCTTCTTTTTCTCTCCACTGACTCACTTCTAACAAAATACAACAGAAGCAATCAGAGTTAGATCTTCCCACTTAAGACCACAAAAACCCTGGGACTCCCATCCTGCTGGTGCTCACTGTTCCTCTGGCTTTCTCATTTTGACACCCTAATTAGGGAAACAATGGAGTGAGGCCTCAGGCCAACATCCCCTAAGGAACTGAGGCCTCTATGCAATTGCCTGCTGGGAACTCAATCTCAGGGTCAGTCCTGTGAGTGATCAAGATGTGGATCCTTCCCCAGTTCCTGTGAGACAACTCAGCCTGATGAGTGATCCAGAACCTAAAGGTGAAAATCCTGTATACACAAACACTGAAACATTCAAGAGATTTTGAGTTACCCAAATTTGTAATAAGTTGTAGCAACACATCATTTTTTTACATAAGTATGCTGACCCTGTTTGACAAGATTGGTGCTGTAACATGCCTGGCAGAAAGGAAGACATTCTATAGGGCCTCTGTGTCTCTCAATCTGACTATCAGTTTATTGAAACAGTAGACCACCAAAGAGAGGGATATTCCCCTGGGAATGTCATGGCAAGAGAAGCACCAGCTGGAGGGGTCCTTGTTTTGTCATCCTGAACTCTTCCAGGAAGTTTCACAGTGCTAACAACTCATCAACCCACCTTACAGGATGAACCTGAAGCCAGGACAGTGATGTCGACACCATGAGCAGGACTGCTTCGAAGTCTATATCCTTGGCCTTTTATCTAAACTTGGATCTCACTTCAGGACCCCAAAGACAGACAGACTTAAGGGGTTCATGGGATCTCTCTGTTCCTCTGCCCAACATGGCCACCTTGAATTAATCTCCTTTTTCTGCTTTCCACTTTTGATTTGGTGCTTTCAATTGTCCTTTTGAGGACAGGGGTCCAGGCATGACCAGGAGTACAGAGTGTGATCTCCAAGTCCAACAACAGAACCTGGTACTGAAGAGCAGAGTATTTGTTCTTGGATCAGTTTGTGATCATGGGGCTATGGGGACATCTCTGTTTACACACACACAAAAAAATATGAGTTTTTATAAGAAAAGTGGGGGAGGGGAATACATATATTTGTATGTATATATTCTCTTTCTACCAGTTCAAGGGAGTATTTGCTTTGGCTTATGCTTTTGCATCCCTTTAAAGTCAGGAAAGCCACAGAGAATAGTTCTAGATACAAAGTTTTATGATCAAGAGTGTGAATGTATTGATACACTCCAATAACCACCAGGTATTGATTGATAGCAGAGGATCCTAGCTGCTGTTTTTATTCCACAAATTTTATGGACCATAAATTGTGCACAGGCCTGTGCAAGTCTCTGCTACACAGCAATGATACCAAGTCTCTGTGCCCAGGAGCATCTGCTATCAATTAATACTGCCAGTTGTGCTATATTGATCAATACACACAGTACTGTACATTTTAAAATATAGTAGGATAGAGTATATGTCACACCATTTAGGCTAACCACCAATGATAAATATTTACCTCACGTTCCTGAGGGGGAGGAGTCCTGATTTCTCGAGTTTGTCAGTTTTTATGATTTAATCATTCACATCATATCTATCTCAACTATCAACTCAATATATGTACTAGTTAGTAAAATGTTTGAAATTTGCTCATGCGTGTGTGTGTGTATGTGTGTGTTAATTACATGCATGAACGTAAGTGTGTGTGCCCACTGTGATTGCATGTGGAGGCCAGAGGAGCACTTCTAATGTTTTGATCTATCACTCTCTACCTTACTGCCATGAGACAAAAACTCTCTCTGAATTGGAGGCTCTGGGTTTTGGGGTTTTGACGAGGCTGCCCAGCTCTACCCTTAACACTCGGCACATAGGCACTTACAGCCTGGTGTTTTCCCTGGGTGCTAGGGATGTGAACTGAAGTACTCAGGCTTGCAGAACAAGTACTGTTACCCACTGAAGCCCCTCAGTTAGTTTTTGGATTGTTTTGGTGCAAATTCATTGCAAACACTCATAATGAACAGCATACTCACCACTTAACCATATGCTTACCCTGTGGTCACTCTAAATGCTAGCAGCACATAAAAACTGTCAAAGCGGCAAGGACAGAGACCGGCTTCAGCTATCTCCTGCTGTAGCCTGAGGAGTTCGTTTTCTAAGACCTTGGCAAACATGAATTCTTGGCCTCATCACAGCAAAGAATTTCAGGATGAGTCAATATGGAGCAGTCGGAGTTCACTGAAAGGCATGTTTAACTTAGGTCTTAAGCACAGGGGTTAATAGAAAGGGGCGCTGAGGGAAAGAATACCACATATGGAAGTGTGGGTTTGACTTCTCAAGGGAGAGTCAGGTCTCTAATATGCTATGTATACACACCTATGACTTTCTAAGTTACAGTTTAATGAGTATAATCTTCAAATGTAATGTTTAAAAGTTGAGTAGAATGACATTAGCTCGTTTCCTTATCTCTCTTATTTAAAAGATTTTGCTTTCACATGAAATTGTGGGGTGGCATTATTATGATGAGGTGTGTTATTGAGATTTAGGCATGAGTATGCACTGCTAACAAGCTAAAACACAAGGTTATAAACATTCTTGCCTCGAGTGATCAGAGTCATCCGTGGTTTTTAACTTCCTCATTTGCAGTGTGTTTTGGGGAAATGTGCATTGTTTCCATAGGCACTTTTGATTTCCTAGTGCTCTTCAAGTTTTCTTGACTGTCATCAGGAAAGGCAAACTAGGTCCCAGAGAGAAAGGTTTTACTCTCTCTCCATAGTCTCCTGGATTTCATTCCATCCTATCCTGACTCATGAAGCATGTGATAGAGGTGTAGACATGCTACATATATACGGACCTGCAATCCTATCCTGACTCATGAAACATGTGATAGAGGTGTAGACATGCTACATATGTACGGACCTGCAATCCTATCCTGACTCATGAAACATGTGATAGAGGTGTAGACATGCTACATATGTACGGACCTGCAATCCTATCCTGACTCATGAAACATGTGATAGAGGTGTGTACATGATGCATATGAATGAACACAAGATCCTCTACTTGATTCAAAGCTCTGTCTTTCGATACTCACTAAACTTATTTCTTGTCAAGTGCCATTTAGAACATAACCAAAGAATTCATAGGTCAAGTAAATTTTAAGATATGAAAGTCACTGGTGTTGCGAGACATTAGATCAATCTGTGAAGATGTATCTCTGTTTAACCTCAGCTGCCTAAGGTACCTTCTGACTGATTTAATAAAGAGCTGGATGATCAATAGCTAGACAGAAGAGAATAGGCGGGACTTCTGGAAAGAAGTAAGAACTCAGGGCAGAATCGGGTGTGTGGGATTCACCAGCCAGCCATGGAAAAGTCGGGCATATGATACCAAGAAGAGGTAATGAGCCACATGGCAGAACATAGATTAACATAAACAGGTTAATTAAAGTTTTCGGAGCTAGTTGAGAACAAGTCTAAGCTAAGGCCAAGCTTTCATGTTTAAAAAGAAAACCTAAATCACCAAATTGCTTAATAGATGATTTAAAAGTGCTCTTCTGTGAACAAGTGGTTTCTAAGGTTCTGGGTGGATAAAAGAGCTAGGAAATAGAGGTGACATCACAGCTGCGATTTGGACAAAAGGCAGAAACTCCTCCTAAGAGAAGGAACACACCATTAATTACCTATGTAAGAAGATTATAGGTTCACATTGTATAAGAATAATAATCATTCGTCAAACAATTATGGGACCAAGGGTTCTCTACTGAAAAGGAGGTGACTTTATCTTCCCCAGGGTGGGGAAAGCATTTGGTAATGTCAGGGATATTTTGGAAAGAATCTAGGAGTAGAAAAAGCTATTGATATCTGGTGTGCAGAAGCCAAAGATGCTATTGAATATCCCATGATGACAGAACACTATCAACCAATCAATACAAAGCCAAAAGATCAGAAGGGCGTTTGTACTGTACACAAGCATTTCTATGTACATAGAACATACAGTTGAATAAATGGAATGTCACTAGAACCACTGAAGAACCCCACCTGGTTCTCCCAATCATCAGGCTCTGCATCCATCTGGGAGAGGTCTTTGACTCTACTTACATTGCAATTATTTATGTGCCTGCCTTCGCAGTTTGTAGAACCCTTAAGTACTGCCTAATGTTCTGCTTGTCTTAAATTTTCTACAGACCAAATTAGATGAATATAATACTTTTGTTAGATATTCTTTTCATTCTTTATTTTATAAAGGAAAACATTTAATTGGGATGGCTCACTTACAGTTCAGAATTTTAGCCTTTGTCAGCATGGCAAGGAACATGGTGCATGCAGGCCGACAGCATGCAGGCAGACACAGTTTGGGCTAAAGCTTGATCAGAAGGCAACAAGAAGAGGTCTTTTTACTCTTTAAAAATACTTCTATTAACTCTTTGAGACTCTATTCAAAGTATTTTGACCTTGTTCACCCATCCCCTATTCCTCCAAGATCTACTCCCCTTCCTTAACCAATCAACTTTAAGTCATCTTTTCTATGGGTGGGTGTAGGACTATGCACTGGAACGTAATTCACCTACTAGGCACTATATCCTTAAAGAACATTGAGTGTCCCTCTCCCTGCAGGTATTATTTGCCACGAATAGTAGCTCTTCGACTAGGAGGAGGACTTTTTATGCCATATCCCTGCTATTGAGAGCCAGTCCAGTCCAAGGCTTTCTCAGAGGCCCTGGTGAAAGCACAAAAGGAATCTAGTTCTGTGTCCTTGCCCAGGGCAGACTTGGCAAGACCTGATCTGGGGCTGGGACCCTGACCTTATAGAAACTTTATTTCCTGTGAACTTGGCTTTCTCCCTGAAGAAACCTGTGTTATCAGCCCCAAGGCCGTTGTGTGCTCCAGTTCCCCATTCTAAGTTCCTCTTAAATCTGTTGATTATCCTCTGGCTGACTTCATTCCATTGTTTGGTAGCTTTCCTCTGACTCTGTCCCTTTACTACCCCCACCCAAGTCCCACTGTCTAAAACAGTATATTATGAAGCTGTACTTCTTAATAAACTGGCTTGGTATAACGCACAGCTTGTACAAGGTCCCCTGATCCTACCGGTTCTGTTGTGTTTATCTCTGATCTCCATCCTCCTCAGGACCCTGGCAGGGAAGAATGACCTACTGGTCCAGGTCACCCCTCCACATTGGAATTTTGTCTGGCTTGAGCTTCTGCAGGTCTTATGTATGCAGTCACGGTTGCTGTCTGTTCATATGTGCAACTTTCCTGTAATGTCAAGAAACACGGTTTCACTGTAGTTATCCATTGTTCCTGACTCTTACAATCTTTCTTCTCACTCTTTTGCAGTGATCCCTAGAGGTTCCATTTAGGGATTAACATCATAATTTCTGCCTCTTGACCAATTGTGGAACTCTATATTAATTGCCATCTGCTGTAAAAAGAAGCATCTCTGGTGAGGATTGTGTGATGTGCTAATCTATGAGTATAGCCATAGGCCATTAGTAGTCAGTTTAACAGTGCCCATTTAGCAGACCAATGGTAGTAGGTTCTCTCCTACAGCTTATCACCTAGCCATTCACAGATCCCTTTTATTTTAATTGAAAATGTATACAATATATTTTGATCATGGTCTCCTTTCTCCCTTTTCCTCCCAGACCCTCCCTGTCTCCCTCCCTACCTAACTCCACACTTTCTTTTTCTTTCTCTTTCGAAAACAATCAAACAAAAGAAAATAAACAAACCAGTATATACATACATACATACATACATAAATAAATAAATAAATAGAACAGTGAAAACTAACAAGAAACACACATACACAGAAACAATATTCATAAAAACACAAAATTGGAAACCACAAAATCCAACAAAACACCAATTGGACAAAAAAATGTCTAAACAAAGTGACGAGGCAAAAAAAAAATCTTCAAAAACACCACCACCGAGCTTGTGTTGGGTTGGCCACCTACTGCTGGGGACAGGGTTTACTCACTCTGAAAGGGTCATTTATAGATCCAGGGAGACTCCATTGGAGAAAACTGACTTCTCCTTTGCAAGAGGCTGTCCATAGTTGGTCACTTCTTGGTTAGGAATAGGAACTCAAGTCCACTTCTTCCTCTCAGTCCTGGAACCCAATCTCAGCCACAGATTCTTGGCACCAATAATCATGCCAGGTATAGGTTCTATCTTGTGGAATGAACCTTAAATCCAATCAGAAATTAGTTGGTTGCTCCCATATTTGGGCCACTATTGAACCAGGAGACATAGCTTGCAATGTCAATCCTTACTGTAGTTCCCATATAGAGAACTCAAAACACTGGACATCAAGGAAACTAATGAGTGAATAAAAGACTGGGCTATGGAACTACACTAGAGATCTCTTAAAAATGAAATACAAATGTCTAAAAGTATTTTTTAATGTTCAACATCCTTAGTTATCAGGGAAATGCAAATTAAACCCCTGTGAGAATTTTATCTTCCCCAGTTAGAATGACTAAGATTAAACACACACATACAGGATCAAATGACGACAAATGCTGGCCTAGATGATGGATGTAAAGAAAGGGGAGTGCTAGCTGGTAGAGCCAGGGTGGAAATCAGTGGGGAGATTCCTCCAAAAGCTAGAAATAGATCTCTCTCTTGCTGCATCTATGTGATGCTTGGGCATATACCCAAAAGACTCTGTAGTCTACTGGAGAGATATATACTCATTTATTTTAAAAGTATTAATTTTATTTAAAGTGCGTGCGTGCGTGCGTGCGTGCGTGCGTGCGTGCGTGCGTGCGTGGGTGCGTGCGTGGGTGCGTGCGTGCGTTGTGATGTCCTCAGAGGCTAGAGGCATCAGATGTCCTGGGGTAGAGTTACAGGCAGTTGTGAACAGCACATCTGAGTGCTGGCAACTTCTACAAGGACAGTGGGTATACTTAGCCCTGGAGCATCTCTGTGTCCCCTCATTAGACACTCTGTAGCATTTTATGTCTCTTATCCAACTTTGTCTTTTCAGCCTGCCTATTTCAATGAATATTACTGTGATCTCTCCATTTAAATTGCTGCATACTATTGTACAAAAACATAATTTATGGATCCATTTTTAGACCAATGTTTCTATGGTTTTTAGCTTGATATGAGTTTTAAAAGTGCTGCTGTGATGATTGATGTATATGAACCTCAGAACACATGCAATCCAATTTGCCCATTATGTATATAGGATTGAAAGACTGAATTTCTATCTCACCAACATAGGTGTACTAGTTAATACTTCTGTCAGCTGGGTATGGAAACCCCTGTTGAAAAATATCCCCAGCACTCTATACTGTTAGGCCTTCACTTCTACTAATCCGATGAGTCTGTACTGATAAATTACTGGCATTTTAATTTTTATTTATCTCATTACAAAGGAGATTAAGATGATTTGCAAATGATTATTTGCCAATATCTCTTCTCTAATGAGGGCAGTCGGTTTTTTTTTTTTTGGCTCATGTTATCAAATGTCTTAGAGTTCTATTGCTGCGAAGAGACACCCTGACCAAGACAGCTTTTATAAAGGAAGGAAAACATTTAACTGGTGGCTTGCTTACAGTTTCAGAGGCTTAGTCCATGGATATCATGGTGGGGAGAGCAGTTACACACACACACACACACACACACACACACACAGAGGTAGGCATGGTGCTGGAGAAGTAGCTGAGAGCTTTACATCCTGATCCTCAGGTAGCAGAGACACTGAGCCTACTTTGGGCTTTTGAAACCTCAAAGCCCATCTCCTCCAACAAGGCCACACCTCCTAATCTTTTCCAACAGCCCACCACTGGGAAGCAAGCATTCAACACTTGAGCATAGGGGAGGATTCTTATTCAAATCACTGCATTCCACTCCCTTGCTCCCAAGGCCATATCACAATGCAAAAAAGCATTCACACCAACTTCAAAAGTTCCCACAGTCTATAAGAGTGTCAACATAGTTTAAAAGTCCAAAGTCTCTTCTAAAACTCAAGACATCCTTTATCTGCAACCCCCTGTAAAATTAAAAAGCAGATCACATACTTCCAACATACAATGACACAAAATACACAATACCATTACAAAAGTAAGAAAAGAGAGCATAATGAAGTAATACTGACCTTCAAAGCGGGGAGACTCTTACTCAAGTCTCGGGATAACACGACCCCCCAGGAACTCACAAGAGGCTGTCCTTGCTGCAATCACATGAGGTTTATTGACAGGACAGGAACCAGTGCACTGGGGCCGAAACTCATTTCCCACACAGGGGTAGAGAGTTCGACCCTAAGTAGCTGGGAGAACGGGTATTTAAGGGAAGAAACCACAACCCAGTAATCCAAAGGGGGTAGGGAAGGCATCATTGGAAAATTCTGAAAATACCAGTGATCATTGAAAAATCCCGAAAATACCAGTGATAATCACAAGGAGGTAACTCCCTGTTTCTCAAGATTATAATCTAACTTTAGCTAGTTCCTGAAACAGAGTCACTGAACCCACTAACCTAGATTTTTGGCTCTCCTCTTCCTGCTAGATTTTTGGCTCTATTTTTC
>LOJH01028597.1:0-16402 GCA_001685095.1 Ellobius talpinus | reverse complement strand
CATACATGGAGGCAGAATGTTGTATACATACTAAATAAATAAATAAATCTTTTTTAAAAAAATGCAAAGATACAGCAGAGTAACCTGCTCACACAAAGAACTGACTAGGGAAGCCCTCAGAGGCCACAGTAGCTATGGTCAAATGTTATTATAATATTGCTCAAGCTAGAAGCAGGAAATGATCTCCTGACCTTATCAATATGAAGCTACTTTGCAGGAACATAGTGCAGAAGAGTGACTGGGCCATGGAGAGCTACACCAAGATTACAAAGAACAAGCAATATGTAGCTGACTTAGATCATTTCTTGGCACCCTATTAAAAGACAATATATAAAGCTTTTCAGGTGAAAACTAGGTTGCTGTGGAGATCTCAGGATATTAGCAATATCTGAAACATGAAATAAAATATAGGTTGAGCAAAGCCATGGCAATAAAAAGATAAACTGTAAATAGTAAAACCAGAGGACCAGTGATGCCCAGTGCTATTTGAAATCACATCCTGAGAACACATATCCTAGTGGCCAGGAATAGATACAGAGGATTTAATGCTTGCCCTCTGAATTTCAGTCTTGCTTTGATCACACCCCCTTCTTTTCTAAGCCTTCATTATCCTACTAAACAGTAGGAATGTTTAGTCATCATCTTTGTTTATTGGATATATTTAATTTTTAAAAAGTATTTGTATGGTGGCTCACAGCTAAGAGTTTTCCTTGAATCCCAGAGACACATTGAATTAGGGTCTTTGAACTATGTTAGAAGCATTCAGATTACAGGGACTCATAGGGAGAGGGTAGTTATTTGCATTGAGAGATGATCATGAGCCTTTTAAGAGTCAAGTGACTTGATATTAAAGTAATATATTTGGGTGTCAAGTTGATTGGGAGTAGACTGTTGGTACTTAACTTTCATTGTCAATGTGGTTAGATTTTGAATAACCCAGGAAATGGGTTAGGCACATCTTCGGGTCTGCATGGACACTTGCAGAGAGGATCAATTGAGGAAGGTAAGACCACCCTGAAGTTAAGTAGCACCATACATGGACAGAACTCGGCAGAAGAGGAGAATAACAGCTCAGTAAGCATTTCCTTTGCTTCCTTCTGTCTGGGCTTTACTTCACTATTGAATTGAACCCTTTGAAACCATGAGCCAAAATAAAACTTAGTTCGCTTATGTAGTCTGTTAGGTTTTTGTTCAGGTGTGTTTGGTTTTGTTTGTTTATCAAATTTCTGAGAATAGTAACACAATAGTCATGGCAATCAGAAAGTACTGTAGATGAATAATTGATTAGAAAAGGTTCCAGATCATATTTTGGAAAGTAATGAATAAAAACGCTTGGAGATGGTGGTTGCATGGGTATATATAATGACCAAAAGTCAACTAGCACTTCAGGTTCTCCTTTAGTTAGACCTTAAAAGTAAATAGTAGGTTGTAGGAAAACATTCATTGCATGATTGCATGTCCTCACAGTAAGCTCTTCATGTGTGGGACTAGTAGGTTCTAGAAAATAAAACACCTCACCCACACTGCCAAAAGGGTCTGTGATACCACCCAAAAATGTTGGTATCCTTGATAGACTTGATCTCACAATTGCTGAGACAGGTTAGTGGCCTCAGATTAGTAGCCAGTCGGGATCCGTTGTAAGTTATCAAAAAACAGTCCATATAGATATGTATTGAATAGACAAGTTAACACCAGTAAGTTTAAATACATGCAGAATAATGGTTCTTTATGAATAACTTTGAAATTTATTTAAAAGAGAAGTCTAAAAGTTTAGTGGGGCTTTAAGAGAGATAGCGATCTTCTGGGTGCTTCTGTATTTGTCAGTCAGCCAGTTCTAGAGTTCTTCTGAACCCCTCTGAAACACATACTGTGACTCATATATCTTCTCTCTAACAACACATTATCAAGCTCTTGCACTGAACATTTAAATGCTTCTGAGGAAGCAGGGGAGGGAAAGATAAGGAAAATTGTATTTTAAATACATCTGATATGCCAAGCATGAAAACTGTAAACTCAAAATAAGATCAAAAGTTGGGGGAGAGGGTGTGAATCCCAAGAAAAAAAGGTGTTTATGATAAGAATGGGACCAGTGAAATTTAGGAATCCACCGAAACCTGGGCAAATCTATTGCTATCACCCCCTAGTCATCTCCAAACATTTTTCTTTTCTTGAACTTCTTGCATTTGTCTCACAGACGAAAAGCTTGATTTAGAACCCATTGTTTTAAGAAAGCCAGTACGAAGCCACATCAAATATGAGCTTTAACATGGCCTATTTAAGAAAGTCAGACAATTAGTTTAGCTACATTTTCTCAAATATTTTAAAACTAGTTTCAAAAATATTATGACCTAGGAATAAAAATCACTACCACTACTGTATTTTCAATTTTATACGTATTCTGAGATTCAATGATGATGTGTGCTTTATTTTCTTACAAATAGTAATGAAGCAGTTTTATCAACTGAGTGATTTTTGTAGTGAGTCTGTTTTTGAGATTTTGCATTTTTATTCTTCTTTTTGACTTGATAAACACAAAATAAATGAACACACAATTAGAGCTCAAGCATTATATTATGAATCAAAAGACGGCAGCAATCATAGATAAGTTTTCTCTCTACATTAGATACTCAGGAGGATAGTAAAGATGCAAATTCTTGTCACATTCATTTTTAAAATGTCTCTCTGCCGTGAGTTTGTGCCCTAAGGATGAAGAGATGAAGTTTAGGAAAAATCCAACTGACCCTTACAACAGAGCAGCAATACTTCACATGAATGGATACTTATGCTTCCTGATGGATCACATTTATACCTACTGAAAAAAAATCATTTTAGTGCTGGAAAATTTATATTTTATTTAAATGTGCATTCTCCTGGGATATTCATGGAACACTAGGTTTACAACATGGCTTGTACAAGCTTTACTTTTGTGCAATCTGTTCTATCTACTATACCATGTGCCTCAGGGATTTTGCTTACATATTCTAGAATGTTATTTAACCTAAAGATAAATAAAACCCTTTAAAAGAGAGTACAGAGGCTGCATTCAGCTCCTATTTTTTCCTTGGGTGCAATTCAACCAACAGAAAGATCATTCACACCCATTCCTAGGTCCCGCTACACTCCAACCACCAGGTATGTGGGCACCGCAAATGGCCCCTTTGTGGAGCAGGAGAGCCTGCAATGGAGGAACAGTGCATTCAGTCATTCTGCAAAAGAGTTCACCATGCGTCCAAGTTTTAGAATGCTAGGACCTCTTCCCTATGAGTGTGAGAACTGGGAAAAATGAAATGTTTAAAGAATGATCATGCTTTAAATGTTGTCAGTGTTTTAAGATTTGTTTTATTTTATTGTTTTGGTGTTTTGCCTGCATGTGTGTCTGTGTGAGGTATCAGGTACCCTAGAAATGAACTTACAAATAGTTGTGAGTTGCCATGTGGGTACTGAAAATTGAACCTGGGTCCTCTGGAAGAGGTTGTTCTTAACTGCTGAACCATCTCTCCAACCCCCTAAATTGTAGCTTTTGTTAGTTTATAAAAATGGTGCAAAATAATGTTTGTTCTTACATTTACATGAATACAAAAATATTATTTCATCATTTTGACCTCCATTACTTTCTCTCATTTTTAGGGAGAAGCACTTTTTACTTTGCTTGTGGATTCCAAGTGGAGATATCTTCTTGGTTAAGGATATGAGCTTGTGTTCACTTTCCCTGTCTCAGCCCTAGGACCTTCTGCAGCTTCAACCTGTGCAGTTCCCAAGCCAAGAGAACTTCTGGGTTGAGAATTTAAAACATAATAAACAATCCTCTGGCTGCATTCTAACCAATACTCAATCTAGTAAGTAGAATCATATTTTCCTAGGCAGAGATTTCCCTGTACATAAATCTCTTTATTATTCATTTTTCTGCATTAATAAACTTTGTTTTGAAGAGCCATGGTTAAGCTTACCAACTAATTTGTAGGGTAAAAATAAAGCTTGCAAACATTTTAATATTTACCCAAATATCTAATGATAGCAATATCATAAAATTTGGAAAAATCCAACTACGATTGCTCTATATCGGTGTGATTTACTAATGTTTTCCTTACGTAAAACAAAGAAAAAGTAATCAACTCAGAATATTGTAAGCTATGTTTTCCCATATGCATCTGAGTTTGGTACACAGTATCACAATTCTCTAGGCATTGTTGCTGTCCTTTTTGTTTCTGGGATTCTGGTAAACACATTTAAGTCTCAGAAGTATTTCCAGTCCTTTGCCTTCCTTGTCTTGTAGCAGCTAATGCAATTTAGAAAAAGGAAAGCCACATCTACTAGAACAAAGGGCTAAAGACCTTAAACTGCTTGCTTCTCTTTACTGTCCCAGAGAGTACGAAAGCATGAAAGTGTGGCCAGAAGAATGCTATTTGTTTTTTGTGGATTAAATGTGACTTTAAAGTGGATGGGGATCTAGACCGGAAGGAGGAAAGACAAGCAGGCAGGAGGGTGAAGAGCTCTGAGGGAGGGAAATACATTACAGCGTACAGTAACAAATATGTATGAAGTTTTCATAATGAAGCTCCCTATTCTACATAATAACTTAATTTTTAAAAGATGCTCTCTCAAAAAGCCAGACTATCTAGTAAAAAAATCCCAAACCAGAAATGAGAAGCCTTCTTTTAAGTTATTGGCCAGAGTTGTCCAAGCCTCCCAAATTACAGACTATTATTTTTATCCCCTTACTTCCTCTGAGAGATAGAAGGAATGTCCCTATTTGCTGAAAATACCATGCCCTTCAGAAAACCATCTAGAGGCCTCTGTGATAGAACTGACCAGAATGTCTCCTCTTTGAGGACTGGCTTCCATGGTACCAGGTGTCATGAAAATTTCCACAGAAGGAAAATAACCAACAGTTCTACACAGCTATGATATCTCTGAACAACAAAACTGACCAACATGGCCTTAGGATAATCCTAAGGGTGAAGTAGTGGCATGCATATCTCAGAAGTTTCCAACAACTCTCTAATTGGACTTAAAACCCGCTCAACAAGAGGGAAGCCATGCCTAGGGCTAGAAACCTAGCCAACTCCTCAGAGGATCTTTGAGCAGAATCTACAGCTGCCACTTTATTAAACTAGCATAACCCTAATTATATTAAAAATTATTTGTCCTTATCCCTCTCAGATAAGCGCAGTCACCACCCCAACCAAGGAAATGTTTCTTTGTAATAAGTGGATAAAATATCATGACAAAGCCAGTTATCAGCATTTTCTTACTCAGTCTCTTGGAACAATCTTTTTGAGAGTGCCTCTTGTCATTTTCCTAATAGAGAGAATTCAAGACTACCGGGACATTATGACAACAAACCTAATATTTCCTTTGGTAATAAAAAGAAAAGAATGAGTTTTCTAAATATTATACTTTCCAGTCTGTCTAGTAGGAAAAGAAAGAGCAACTTCCATTCTGCACTCAAGAGACAGAAGGTCTGAGGGCAAACAGAATGCACACATCACCTGTGCTCATTAACAACAGAACCACTAGATATCTGTGAACACAACAAAAATTGGCTTGTTTCTGCTCACAGACTACAGGACACTGCAGCTGTCTGCAGTCACTTTCATCATCTTGTTGCCGTTTGCTCTTCTTCAGTGCATCCTTATTGTCCCAGATGAACATAAATCTTATGAATTTTAACATGAAAACTTGATATGTGCTGAAAAAAGAGGTAATACATGCTTTACTAAAAATAAAAGTAAGGGCAATCTAATAACAAACACTCGGGAAAACAGACAGTGGTTGGAAATACTTGAAACCTGGACCAATTCTTTAGAAATAATACTAATTTGCAATGTAGGAAAAGAATTGTGCCTGGTACGCTTCTCAAAAAAGAGTAAGAAACAAAAGTGGCTGTTGGAATTTTTAAAGTGACCATCTATACCAAATACCAATTAGTCCATTGTTAATTCAGATGCGTTTACTTCACTATTGTTATTTGGACCCACCAGGAGTACTCTCAAGTGTAGCCTTGTAAAATATAACTATCCTTTAAATAGTCACACATTTTTGCTATAAACATTTCCAGCATATTTTCTTGTCATTTCTACTTGGCAGAGTCAACACAATTTAATTTTGTGTGGGGGGAAAAAAGAAGATATTGTTTCTAGTTCTGTTTTGGCAGGCTTGTGTGCATCTAGAATGAAGGGAGAGCAGAATATTTATAGTGATGAATTGCTGCTGCTCCCTGGGCTCCCGGGTTCCATTGGGTGTACGAATATTCTGGTACTAGCCCTGCAAGCTGGGGACGTCCAAGTCACTGACGGTACAGAAAAGGTGGTTATTAAAAGGAGTGCTCTCCAAAGCTGTGTTTACTCTGCTGTGTTGTTGTAACTTTTCTGGCCTCAATTTCCGTGTCCAGACCTTAAGGACACAGCTTACATTCAGATTTCCGTGGACTCTCACACATTCCATGTGTTCACTTCTCAGTATTCTGTGGTTTCTTTTTTTGAAATGCTAGCTAAAAACAAGTTGAATGCGCTCATACAACTCTTTCCCTGCAGCAAAATCTCTTCTTTTTTTAATGTCCCATATTTAACTAAGCATCATTCCAATTTTTACCTCTAAAACATCTTCAGCATTCACTACAATTTGTTCCTATTGTACCCATTCCCACGATTACTTCACACAAGCCTCAACTTGGCTTCCCAGCCTCCAACATTGTCCACTTTTTTCCTACTTATAGCTGCCAGTTCTTGAGGCATACATCTCCAAAGATGTGTTATTGTTATCTAAGGGCCTTATCAACAGTCTCATCACATTCGTCTTCCAGGTTGCTAGCACGTTACTCTTGCTCTGTTTCCAGGCAGATCCAGTTTTATCGCCAGCATCATCGGTTATGCCTCTTTACAGGCACCACGCCGAGAAAGTTTGGTTACCCAAGCAGTCTGGTTCTGAACATTTTGTTCTCCTGCTTGAGATTTACTTATTGCATATTTCTGCCTACCAAAACATTAATATTTCTGAATCCATCTCAAAATCTAGTCTTTCTCCTCAGTAGATAAATCAGTTGCCTGACTTTTAAGGGCATGCACTGTAGAATTTCCTTTATGGCCTCTTGTGGTACCAACTCCACACATCTTTTTGTTATCTGCTGTATTTACTGATGGATACACACGCCACATGGTCAAATCTATGAACATACAACTGTAATTTACACAACTTTATATGTTTTGTAGGAATGAAATGTTGTAAGTTTATGAATAAAATAATGAAATGTGTGGTTGTGAGCCTATAGAAGCATACTTTTATCCATTCACTAAAGACTTTAATATATGTACATATATATGTATATATCTATACACATTTACCACTTGCCTTATAATGTATGTATATGTAAACATAGAAATTATACAGTGAAACATTTTTTCAATACTTAAGGTTTCTCTGAGAAAAAAAGCAATTAATATATATGTGCCAGGGATGGGTCAAAATAAGCTGTCAACTTTTAGAAAAACACAATCTGTAATAGTGTTTTCACCAAAAAACTGCAAGATGCAATTTCTTATAATGTTAAGATACATAATTGAAATTACATGTCTCTATGTAATAATTTAAGCATTATCTCTGCATAAAAGTATGTGTATAGATGCAAGGTTTTACCTTCTAGCAAGCACTTTGACACAAAATAAACATTAAGCTGACAGCTTACAGCTTTGTGTGAACGGTGTTGGAAAAACTTTGTAAAATTAAATCTGTTCACTTCAAAACACTCTAGATAATAGTAAATTTATAATAAAATAACAGTAAGTTTGCAAAAAGGAATAGATTATTGCAAAAATAACAGTGCCAGTATACTTAATAATTTTATCATTTTATGTATACATTACTTAATATTAGTTTATTAAGTATCAGAAATTTCATACTTGAACATATGTTCATAAAAACACTTCTTCCTACATACAGACTTGAAGAAGGTTTGCTGGAGATTGCTAGATATAATGAAGACAAAATTCCTAATTCTAGACACAGCTATTGCTAATAAAACTTTATTTACTGCCAGAATAATCTTGCTTAAAACAATATAAAAATCACAAGATTAAAGATAATTTTTTGAGACTTCTTCTTCTAGCCAATGTGGAGTAACATAGACTTGACTTAAGTTCTTGCCTGAAGTAAAGTTCACGAAAGTCAAAGTGTTTTGATTCTAGGGCACTGGACACTGATTTAAGGGATCAGATCATTAATTTTAGGATAGTAGGCGTTGAGTTTAGGACTCAGGACATTGATTTTTAAGGGCAATGGACATTGATTTTAGGGAGCTGACATTGATTTTCAGGCACTGTACAATGATTTTTAAGGGCACTGGACATTAATCTTAGGGGCTGGACATTGATTTTAGGGGATGGACATTGATTTTAGGGATGGACATTGATTTCAGGGGCTGGACATTGATTTTAGGGGATGGACACTGATTTTAGGGGATGGACATTGATTTTAGGGGCTGGGAATATTGATTTTAGGGGCTGGACATTGATTTTAGGGCACTGGACATTGATGGATTGATTCAGCCACGCCACCAAGATTAGTAGGCGTTCAGAGGCCTAGAAAAATTCAGAGTAGAGTAACCAATCAACTAAATCTGACTTAAGTGTTGGTGTTATCCTCCAAGGGCAATAGAACGATTGTTAGGTCTATATCCCACACATAAAAAAAAAAATACCTTTGAAAGATTTACCAATAACTCAATAGAACTAAAAGAAAAACATACTGATTGAAGAACAATTTTAACATTGCACCCCAAAAAACCAGAAGAAAAAGTGACAGATACTGAGTTGGAAGAAGTTACAGCCGATTTAAAGAGAGAAAACAGAACTCCGTGAGACTGAGTACCCACTGCCCTGTGCGGCTTCACTGTGACAAAGTGTGACCAGCTGCCTGTACCCTGTGATGCCATAGCTAGAGCCCCTGACAACCTGGCCCACAAACTGGGAGACAAAAGAAACCCTCCTTTCTTTTAAAAAGAAATACCAACAGTGACTCTCTGAAAATATTAAAAATTGGCAAACCATTAAGTATACTGATGAGACAAATTAAAGAAAAAATTAGCAACATCAGAACCTAGATAGGTAACATTACAATAAATTCTGTCAAAAAGGGTAGCAAGGTGATTTTTTATTTGTGCGAATTCACTTGTTGAGATCAATAAGCTTTTTTAAGAACCATAAACTAACTAGAGAAATATAAGAAAAATATAATAAAATATCCAGAATAAGTCCACCACCCAATGAAAATACTAGGCCTAGGTTATCTGTATGCAGAAATCTATAGAACAGTCAGATGATCACATCCATCTCTTCATGTCTGAAAAGACAAAATGGAGATAAACCCTTACAAGTATAGACAGCTGATTGCCAACAATTAATCAATTATAAAGATAGAAAAGGAATAGTTTTTTTCTCAAAAAATAATGGCTGGAACAACTGAACGGCCCTGTCTAAAATTATAAACCTTGATCCTTGGGTCCAGTTTTCATTATGTGGAAATTTACTTGAAGAGCTTACATACAAATGCAACACCTAAAACAGAAAAACTTTTGGAAGGTACAGAAAAATGATTTGCACAATAATGGTTTAGATAATAATTTCTTGAACAATAAATGTTACTCCATTAAATCATTGATAAAATAGGCTCAAATATAATTCAGAAATTTTTCTCTCAAAATGATATTGTTGAGAAATTATAAAGACAGTCCATGGGCTGAAAAAGAATAGTTCAAAATATATCTCTCTATATATAAAAGAACACATTAGAAAAGTGTAAAAAACCTGCAAAGGGTTATGTAAGTAAAACAAACAGTTCGATAAAAACAAAAGAAATTAAAATGTGTTTGTCTTCAACAATTCATAGCTAATAAGGGAATAGATAATCATACATTAGTCAGAGAGAAAATGAAAACATAAGAAAGGCCGGGAATGTTTCTCATTGGTTGGCTCTCACGTCTGAGCCCAAGCACTGCCAAAAGTTTTCAAAATAAAATATACTCTTCTAAATTATATTTGCAGAAAAATCAAGCCAGGGAGAAGTCTAATATGATCCACCTAATAGAACGACTGTAATTAAGGGCTGGCAAAGAGATAAAGCTACTGTCCTGTGCACACCATGCCAAGACTGTGTTACGGTGGACCATTTTAGAAAACAGCTCCACAGTTTCATAGAAAAACTTAGATATTTACCAATGTTAAGTAAAAACATATGTCCACACACAGGCATGTTCATAAATGTTCAAGGAAGTTATATTCAGAACAACTTACAACTGGGAATAGCCAACTGTTCATCTCAAAATAAATGTGCTGAGTGAAACGGCAAAACAAAAGAGCACACACAGCGTGACTCTTTTTACATGAAACTCTAAAAACTGCAAACCTATTTGTAGTACACCAGGCGGACCTGGGCTTGTGTTAGAATGGGGTAGAGAAGGGACCAGAGAAGAGCCATTCCAAGAGACTCAGGACAGTGTCTGGATGTGACAGACATATTTAGGATCTTCATTGTTTAAGAGCTGCTCGGTCCTAAACATATAAAACTTTCAAATTATGTATTTTAAAGAGGTATAGTTTATTGCTTATCTAATTTACCTGAAAGAAGTGACTAACTTTATCTTAATCTATAATGCATATATATTAAAGACACGGCACAGAATGCAGCCTTTGTTCGCAAAGTAAACTGAGAAATGTTAGTTAACTAAAAGAAACACACACAAAAAAGTTCAAGCTGACAGAAGCTGTAACATTCTGCTTCCACAGCTAGTGATAAATACTGAGCACACCGAAGATTTGAAAAGCACCTTTCCTGAATGCGGTACTTACTCCATTCACTTTTGAACATGGTAACTGTAATATGTATTCCTAAGTGTCTCTGATACAGCACAAAAAAGAATCATATTAAATTCTGATACGGAGGCTTGAATAAATTAAAATTGTTTGCCCAATAAGGATGCACTGCTCTATGTATTTCATTGCTTTTTGGAAGCTTGATATAAAAATCATCTTAGAATCTAAAATCATGCAGAGATTAATGGGAAAGACATCATGTAAACATATAACATGGTACTGTTACTGCTTTACGGCAGCAAATGGCTCTATATTGAGACAGGTTATAGGGGAGTCTTAGAGTAGATGGAAAGTTTGAACTGTCTTTTGAATTATAGGTTGTCATTCTTCTAGAAAGGAAGGAAAAATACTTCTTTTTTATCAAAAGGCCAAAACAATGAAACAGGGACAGCAGAAATCTCCCTTTGAAATTGTCCTGTAGCCAAGGTCCTTCCATAATCTGCATGCCCAGTGTTCCGCACCACATTGTGAGCTTCGTGTATGTGCCTTCACTCCCTCTTGACTTTGTCTCGGAAACCTGGATAGCATTTGTCATACATAGTTTGAAAATGTGAGAATCACCTTACTCAAGGGACAAGGGTTATAGCAATAAACACCTATTTCCTGTTTGCCTTAAAAATCTATACTTTGGGTCAACTGTCTATTGAATTTATTACCTCCTCCCCAGAGAAAGCAGGAATTTCCCTTGGGGGGACATATATCTGGACAAACGAGGAAGTCTAATACTGTAACAATACTATGAATCTTAAAAGCTTCTAACCCTCATTACACTGGCTAACCAAGTTTCATGGCAAAGTGTGGTATAATAGAGGAAGACAGTGAGAGGCACCAAGAGCCACACCAGCCTGGGAAAGGACACATTTTTTCCCTTAATCGAAGCACAGGTGAACGTATACAACTACTGGAAATCGAGGCTTGAAAGAGTTTCTGTAAGTTGCAATTCACATGACTAAATAACATAATCGAGATTAAAAATACTTATAATCAAACTAGGTTTTTCGCACTCTACTACACTGTTTCTCTCCTAAATTTGGGAGGTTTAAGACTGTTAATGCTAACTGCACAATTTGACGGTAAGGCCCTGTTGCTGGTAATGCCTCTTACTAATGTTATTGAGCGAGCAGAAATCGAGCTGCTGCCCAACTAGAAGTTTTTCCTTTATAGATTAGCCTTTGTGGTGATGGAAGGAACACTGCATGTGACCACAGGAGAAAAGTAATCATTAATATCACTTATGAGCAAAACCCATGACCTACAACAGTGACCTGTCTACAAGATAGAACAATATGGCAAATGTCAGGGAAGAACTCAGCCACCTTGTGATTGGACTCATGGCTCACTTCCTGAGATGGAATCCAAGTCGAAACAGATAAAGTCATATGATTAGATATGTCATAGGCCGGGGGGGATTAAACCTGCTACTATCATTGTGCTAAATGATCATAACAATTAAAATGACTCCTAATGATGTATTGCTACCCATAGATTGCTACGTATAGATCAACGTCACATTCAACCCTCATCAAAAAAACTTCTGCTTGCAATATGTAGTAATTAACACAGAGACCTTAACTGGATAATAAGAAAAGAGTGAGAGCCTTTGGAACAGACATCTCTAAATGAGACATCTTTATCAAACCCTTTCCTTCAAGGCTCAAGGACCTATGTGAACTGGAAGGCAACCGGTCTTTAAGAGCTACAGGCAGAAGATGCCTCCAAAGAAACCATGCCTTCCAGACAGAGAAGGGCTGATGCACATAAGAGCTCGCAAAGACGATGTGCAAGTCAAGTTCAAACCCATAAAATCCCAGCACTGAGAAGAGGAAGCGGACACAAATCTCACCCCTAACCAAGAAGCCGTTTACAACTGACAGATTCTGGGAGAGGGAAAAATCAGTTTTCTCCCACGCAATGTCAGTAGGTTTACAAATCATAATTCAGAGCAGGCCCCAAGCCCAGGAGTGTTTGGTCAGGACAAATCAGACTCCATAGTTTTGTTTTGATTTTTGGTGTGTGTGTGTGTGTGTGTGTGTGTGTGTGTGGTTGTGTGTGTGTGTGCACATGCACACAGTTGAATGTTTAGTTTTATCTTATTGTCATTTATTTGTTCTTGTTTTGATCTTTAGGTTTGCTTTATGGTGTTTTGAGAGACAAGGAACATGAATTTGGGGAGGGATGGATGGAGGGAAGAAGGGAAGGAGGAAGGGAGGGAGGGAGAGTCAAAGAAGAGGAATGAATATGATCAAAATATACTGTATGTGAAGACTAGAAACATTTTACTAACACTAATCAAAGCTAAGCATAAATGTAATACGTGTCCTGTGAGAGAAGAAAGAACTTAAAGCGAGTGAGTATGTGTAGCCATATACATGTATCAGGTAAGGACAGAGATGCAGAAACAAAGACACAAGAATCTAAGCTGGAGAGAAATGAGTTGGAAATTGAAAGCCTACTATTTCCCCACTCATATAGCTATGGGAGAAGAAAAGTGGTGAAAATCTCCATGACTTTAGTCTGTCTCCAAATACAAAGAAAATTATGAATTATGGAGTTGTAGAAGCTGTGTCCTATGCTTGTAATTTGTTAGATGTACTGTAAATTCAGTACTAAACCTTATCCTAAAAATCAGTGGTTCTCAACCTTCCTAATGCTGCGACCCATTAATAAAGTTCCTCATGCTGTGGTGAACCCCAACCACAAATTATTTTCATTGCTCCTCCATAACTGTAATTTTGCTAGTTATGAACCTCAATGTAAATATCTGATATGCAGGATATCTGACATGAGATTCCAGGGAAATGGTCGTTCGAAACCCCAAAAGGATTACAACCCACAGATTGAGAACCCCTTCTCTAGGTACACACAAGTCAGAAGGCATCCTAGAGACACCAGAGTGAGAACACATACTACCCAAACAGCAAGTTCTTATACCTCCTGGCATCCATTATATGTAGCAAATTGGGAAAGTCCCTACAAGAGTTGATTTCGTTTACTGTCAGTTTCTGACAAGTCTGCCAACAGTGTCCCTTTGTCAAGCATCTTATCCTGTTCTACCAAGAGCAGCTCATCTGCTCCTCTGGGTTGACCTCCCTACAGTTGTTTACTACCTAGTACTTCTGTGCTAAAACTAAAGGAAGTGTGACATGGAAGAAAGAGCCTACTTGCCTCAAGCTTTAAAACAATCCAGTGGAAGAGAGAACATTTCAATAGTCAACTACTACCAGCCTTTCTCTTCTGTCCTTGAATGGTTGTGACAGCGTGTCACTTGGCCCAAAGCTTGAGTCCTTTTAAGTATTCCTTCCAAAATCATTTTTCAGTAAATTGGAGAAGGTGGATGACAAAGAGAAAATAACTATTTATTAATTTATTCATAAGAGGGGCTACTAATTGTCTTTGTATTTAAGAAATGCTGTCACTTTAAGGCTCTACTTAAGACTAAGTTTGACAAAGCCAGTTGCTAAGGGTGGCTAAGGAAATCTGGGGGGGAAACATTTGTAAGTAAATCTCTTTCTTCATATTGAATGAGTCAAATAACAGTTGGCAGAGGTCATGAAAGAAAAAAGACCCAAACAGTAAAATTTTATTTTTGCTGTATACTGTCATCCTCAGTTTGAATGTAGCTCCAGTTACTGGTGAGAATACAAATGTTAGGCCATGTAGAGCAATTTCTGGGGAATCTATTTGCATGGAGGCTTAATGAGGCTCCAGGGAAATACTGAGCCTGTATTCATTTCTGGGGTTCAGCAAGACAGATATGCCTGAAGACTGGAAGCAAGACAGGTGCATAGTAGAGAACGGAGAAAGGCAGGGATGTGGTAAGAGCAAACATGTTTCCAAAATAAGAGCAGCAGGGAGCACCCCCATGCATGTGCACAGACTAGTTCAGAGACCCATGCCACTGTTCAGCAATTTTAGAACTTTTCCTTAGAGTTGTAGGGCTGTGCTTACTGAGACAGAATAGAGCAGAAGTAGCTGCTATTTGATATTCCCAGAGAAGCTCCCTAAAAGTGAGAGATGGGAGTCCTCACATAAATATATGATTCCCTATATTCCCTGCTTCTGGCAGGGTGGAATTCTAAGTTTCTATCAAATATATCAGAAATCTCCTGTTCTTAAATATACCCAGATTATTAGTATGTCTTGTTTAGTTGCCTCTGTCTCTCTGTCTCTGTCTCTCTGTCTCTGTCTCTCTCTCTGGGTGTGTGTGTGTTTCTGTTTCTCTCTCTGTATGTGTATATATTTCCCTCTCCCCCTTCCTCTCTAAAATTCCCTCCCCCTGCCCCTCCTGCTGCCTCTTGCTCCTCCCAATCCCTCACTGGTACTTCTTGGAAATATTTTCAAACTATCTGTTCTCAACATTTGTCCCAGAGTTGAGCTTTCAAGGAACCCAAAGGAAGAAATTCACTGAACCAAGTTCCTTACCAGGCCCAAGTAGCTTGGCTTTCAACTCTACTGATACATAGAAGAAAAGAGAATCCATCACCACTCTGCCAGGCAGTCTCAAATTTTGGGCATCATGTGTTAGAAGCGATGATAGGCACAAAAATGCTTACCTGAGAGAACCATGTGAAATATACAATTCCGGAGAAAAATATTATATTAAGAAATCATGAACTTTTGCATAATGAAATGATGATGCAGAAATCATAGACAGGATTTGAAGGTGTAAAAAGAAAGAATTAATATTAAATGTGTGAAGGATTCTAGAAACAATTAATAAAAATATAAAGTAATTGGAGTTCAAGATAGATGGAATGATGCAATTAATTTGCTATCGAAAATCTAGAGTGAGTATAAGGATTGGCAGGCAATCTATTCCTCCATGGTTTTCTGTGCTTGCCTTCTTCTCAGCATGATACATGATATAGCTTTTTATAACATAACTCTTCATTGATTCTTTGGGAATTTCGTTTCATGCACCCCATTCCCACTCACCCCCCAGTCCATCCATATCTACCCCTCATCTCTGCAGCATATCCCAAAATAAGGCCCTCCTAAATTAATTAAAAACAAAACAAACCAAAGAACCACCTCACTCTTCCAACTTCCCTACATCTCCAACACTTCTTTATTCATGGCATTGGGAGCTGAGGTGTGTCATACTTTTGTCTAATCAGCCCCACCCACAAATGTTCATTGCACTGAGTCACTGGTCTGTTTCAAGGCCTTTGGCCTCCGGCACACCATCATCAGTGGTGCCTCATCAAAACTCCACTCTGATATCCTGCTCTGAGATATGGGGATCCTGCAGCTATTATTACAAAGGACCAGTCCCTTCATGCACTCCAGCAGGTCATAGATGGGGTAGATGTTAGCGTGGGCCAACCCAAGGCCCAAAATGTGGTTCTGAGTGGGAGCTGACCTGGTCAGTCCTGGTCACTGAGACTCTCCCCCCACACAAACCAGACTGATAGGGGAGCAGGCCTGCTTTTCGTCCCACACGGCTCCCGCATGGCTAGCTTAACACCTGAAATAACAACACATATATTGTATTCATTTAAACATTGCCTGGCCCATTATATCTAGCCTCTTTTTGGCTA
>LOJH01028596.1:0-14940 GCA_001685095.1 Ellobius talpinus | reverse complement strand
TAGGAAAGCTGTTTATAACTGATGAGAAGCTGATGGGAGAGTGATTGCTGAGGGACTGAGCCATTGCTCTCTTGAGAAGCGCTGAGGTCCTCAGTCCTAATGGATGGAAAAGAGCAGATGTTACAGAGTTGAGTAGCTAGTCTAAAACTTGTGAGAAACCCTAGATGCTTTGACATAGGTTGTCACTTCTGTTTTGTGGATGCCCTTCTACACAAAGTGCCAGGGGAGTTTTGGGCCAGATTTTCTCCTGGTGTGCTGAGAGCTTCGTCCATGGTTGGCACTGAATAGAGCCTCCATGAATTGATCAGAGAAATACTTGTTGTGTGCCATTAGGAGACACTTAAATGCCCCCCTGAAAGAAAGCAGGGTCATTAGTTGCTGGATTTTCTTAACTCTTTGAAGCCATTGGTGTGTTTTAAGCTACTGTCCTTAACTGTGACTCGACAGGCTTTGGATTTTTGTATTCCAAATGAATGAATGCATAGAGGAATATTTTGGTTAGTCCTTTTTAGTAGAGTTTGGAAACCCATAAGATAAAGAAAAATCTAACTTCAGGCATATCAGCAAATTGGCATTATCGAAAGATTTAATGTTGAGTACTATGACACAATTTAACTGATTTCCGTTCAGCTTCAACCTAGATATTTATACGAAGTTAATATGGTGTAAGAAAGCAAATCTTACGTGTTTTGAGTTGAAGACCTGGTTTTCTGGTTTGTACCCACATTTCGTCCCTTCAATAGTGATGATGCAGTAAAGGCAGCTAGGAAGGTAGTTTCCCTTTGATACTGTGTTGGGGTATTCAGCTTTCAGCCGGACATTAACTGAGCACTATCTGATATACACATTGTTATGCTATGTTTGCCCAAAGGTTGATGACTGAGCCTCTAAGATTCTAATTATGCTTAATAACAACAACAACAGCAACAACAACAAGAACTGGCAAGAACAAAAGCATTACATTGCCAGTAAAAGGTTTAAATGAGTATCAAGCACAATAAAAATATTATTGGGATTGAAATCAAATTCCAATAAAAAGTATTTGATTGACCCCTACAGAGTCAGTATTGTTTTAAGCTCTCATAGATACAATAGTGAGCCAAAACCACAATTTCTTCCCTTGGACCAGCCAGATCTCAGCTGGCAGCGGCAGCTGCCGCCAACTGACAGTCTGAGTTCCAGCTCTGGAGTCCACATGGTGCCGAGAGAACTGACTCCAGCAAACTCCAGCAAAGCTGTCATCTCCTTTATGAGAGAGAGAGAGAGAGAGAGAGAGAGAGAGAGGAGAGAGAGAGCTATAAAACACGCCCATTGAAGCCTAAGTTTGCAGAGCTCACCTTGCTCAACACTTTTAAAAGAGAAAAATGAATATATAAAAATATAAAAATGTTAAGCAAGTTTTCAAAGATAAGAAGATGCTAAGAGCACACGGGTTGAAGGTTCAAAGGACCTCATGAGTAGGTTCAGGGTGACCAAGGGACTCTTCACAAAGAGCTTACTGCAGACCCCTAAGATGGGCTGTACGTGTCTCTGGATTGAACTTGGAGGGGAGAACACACACAAGACATAGGTGAAAAACCTTGATACAGCAATGATCTTGGGATCAGGGTAGTAATGAGATAATCCACGAAAAAAGAATGCTGGAGTTCAATCTTTGATATATATTGGAAGTACTCATGAAAAAGTTAAGATGTCCAGGAAAATACTGATTTCAGGAGTATCAGTAGGGAATCAGGAGGTGTGCACACACACAGCACTAGTAGCAGAATATGCCTAAAACTACAGCATACTGCTCCTTTAACTCGCAAAGCTCTGACATTTAGAGTGCCCAGAAGCTTTAGAGTTCAATTAGGCTCATGATTTCCCAACTGTGCTTTGTTTTTGACTAGGGATCTGGCAAGGGACGAGGGCTCCACTTTTGCCAGGAGTATTTACATCCTTTAGTGTCTAGGGACAATACTCCAGTGCCATTGCAGTTACCCAGAACACTCTAAGCTTTCCACTGGAAAACACCTGCTAATCCTCCAAGGCTTCATTCTTAGGTATCTGACAGGACATGGCCAGCCCAGGGAGAGCTAAGTGCCACTCCTCAGGGTATTGCTGCCTTGAGCAAACTTCTGCCACAGTAGTGGCCATCCTGCATCATATTTACTGTCCTTGACAGTGCGCAGGAATTGCACCTTTCATTTCTACAGCTACTCTTCAGCAGACTTTGGACACGCAACTGTTAAGTGCACCCACACATGAGGAAGCAAGCCGTGAGACTGCTGCCCCAAATCACAGCGCTGCTTAGGGCTGAGCCGCAGAGTGGCAGACACTTACGGTCGCTTCCTTTAGCCTCTTGGAACATGCTGGCTCCATCTTGTCCAACACTTGAAAGTTTTAAAAACTTTATTTTGTATGTGTGTGTGGAGGGGGTAGGAGGTACATGTGCGCCACTGCAGAGGTGTGGAGATCAGAGGACCAACTTGTGAAAGTTCTCTCCTACAGGGACAAGCTTGGGTCTCGAGGCTTGGTGCCTTCACCCCCTGGGCCATCTCACTTGTCTCTATTCATCCTCTCCCGATGCTGTGAGAAAAGCCGCAACCAAGGCAAATACAGAAGAGTGTATTTGCACTTATAGTCCCAGGGGCTTAAGAGTCTATCGTGGGAGGGAGGAATGGCAGCCGGAGCACAAGCTAAGAGTCACATCCTGAGTGACAGGCATGAGCACAGAGAGCAACTGAAATGGGGTGAGCCTTCACATTCTCGAAGCCTGCCTCCATGACATTCTTCCTCCAAATGCTCAGCTACGTGAGACTGTGGAGGGCACCCTCAAATCACCACATGCAGCCCCAAAGTTCTGTGTTAGTGTGCAGACTGCATCACTGTTGGACTAGACTTTTCAAGAGAATTGGAGAGGCAAGGTTTATTAGTAAAATTTCTCTTTGCTTAATCTCAAAAGTCATGTTACTTGGCAAAATTATTTGTTAATATCAAGTTTCCTGTGCTCAGAGACACTATCGTGTTCTCTCTATATTTATGGTAACTAATTCAGCAAGGAATATAAAAGTGTATTAAATGAAACAATTTCAAATGCTATATACCATTTCATTTCTGGCATAGAGAATGGAAATATTAACATCTAGCCCCCATATGATACTCCAAGACACAGACTTCAGTGTCTCTATGTATGTGCATGGGTATTTTCCTTGCATGTATACCTTTATACCACATGCGAGCCTAGTGCTCCTGGAGACAGAAGAGGACACCAGATCCCTGGAGCTGAAGTAACAGACATCTGTGTGCTGCCATCTGGGTGCCAGGAAACAAACCCCAGCCTCCTAGAGAACAGGATTGCTCGGACTGCTGGGTCATTACTCTGGCTGCAGCCTCTTTAAAAACCCAGTCCTGCAAGGCAGCCCTGGTTATCTAGAAATTCTAAAACAAAAGCAAAAACGTGTGTGCAGACAGAGGGCAAACTTGAATGTCCACTTGCAGGCAGGGTCTTTCACTGAACCTCATCAAGCAGGCTAGCTAGCTGGCCAGGGGCTCCTGTCTCCCTCCATCACTAAAATGACAAGCACACGCCACCAGAGCATTGGTGCTAAGGGTTAAATTTAGTCTGCATGCTCCCACAGAAGGCACTCCACTGGATGAATTACCTTCTAGTCCGAAATATTACTCTTGAAGGAGGAAAATAAAACTCTCTCCTGAGGTACTCAGAGAGGTCTCACCGTAACACACGTCTCTCCTGAAGTACTCAGAGAGGTCTCACCGTAACACACGTGTCTCCTGAGGTACTCAGAGAGGTCTCACCGTAACACACGTGTCTCCTGAGGTACTCAGAGAGGTCTCACCGTAACACACATGTCTTATTTTATTAAATAGACAAACAGGCCTGGGTGCTTATACTTGCTTCTCATCTAATCTCCACTCTCAATCCAATCCCTTGTCCAATATATGACCAAGAACAGAAGCAAAGATATCAACATGATCAATATTTCTACTAATAAAGTAAACTGGGCTGGAGAGATGGCTCAGCAGTTAAGCACACTGCCTGCCCTTTCAAAGGACCCAAAGTTCACAACCACCTGTCATTCTAGCTCCAGATAATCTGACACCCTCTACGGACACCTTGGGCTCCCACCCACAGCATAAACTCACATTTACATAGTCACATAACTTTAAAAAATTAAATCTTTAAAAAAGAACTATAAAAGCTGTTTTTCTTTCATTTCCATTTTATATGTCTAGAGCTTGGTGAGGTTTCTACTGCCCACCAGTGTGGGAGACACAGAGAGCCGCTGTGACTGAAAGTGAGTGCCTTGCATGCAAGGAGGCCTCAGCGTTTGGTGGGCGCTTGCTTTCCCCCTTCAGTGTGGTCTATAGTGTCAAATTCTTAAGGCATTCTGGATAGAAGTTAGTTACAAGGTGCTCACGGGTGAGGGCTGATATCGTAGATGCTGTTAACACAGCAGCTTACCTTTCCGTGCCTGCTGACACGGCAGCTCATGACACTGCATGCTCTGCCTTTGGCTTGCAGAACCTTCACGCCTGTGTACTGCCCCAGCCCGCTGAGCGGCATCACGCCTCTACTCTATGTGGCTCAGACGGACAGTCAAACGTCTTAAGAATCCTCCTGCAGTACGGGATCCTAGAGAGAGAGAAAAACCCTATCAACATTGTTTTAACAATACTACTCTACCCTTCGAGAGTGAGAAAAATGGTTGACCATGAGTTTATTGACATTCAGGAAGATGCTAAGACATGTCTAACACTATGCTCCAGAGTGCTTCCTACAATCTCAGCGCAGGAGATAGAGGTAAGCAGAGCTTCACTCTTGGGGGAGGGAGTGCAACCCAACATTTGTTAGGACATAATTATTAAGGCAAAGATGGAGTGTTCTTAATGTATGCATTATTTCCAATGATGAATTAATCACTGCTCACAAGCTCAGTAATTTAAAATGAGGCAAAATCCAAATGAGCTAAAATTAGTCCTTCAAATGTTGATTTCCTTACCATGAACTTCAAAAGTTAAATTTATGGTTTATTTTAGTGTTAAATAGATGTAAATTGTTACATTTCAATAACAAACTGTGTATTAAGATTTCTAAGAACAAAATAAGATAAAATTTTTAACAGCTCTTCTTCCCACCAGAATATTTCAGAACGGCAGCTCCATTTCTCCCCACAAATGCAATAATAGGTTTTTTCATTCATGATGCCCAAGCAATTTTAAGCATCATAGAAATATAAAGACATAAAATATTTATTCAACTGAAAATATCTCTCCGAAATAGGAGACCTTCTCCTTAATAAGGTTTTGGGACTAGACCAAGTTAGAGAAAAAAATCACCCATATATCAACCATAAATTGGGAATGCTCATTTTTTTTCAAAGTGAACTGCAAATTGCAGTATCCAACTGTATCATGCCCACTAACAGCAAGAAGTTAATCTATATTTATAAAGGGAAGCTAGTCCTTACATCTTTGCTTCATAGTAACTGCCCTGCATGGTTATTACAGAACACATGAATTTAGACCAGTCTAAAATTTCACAAGTAAAACTATTACAAAAAGTACCAGGAAAAAATTGACCAAAGTCACCTAGGAGGCAAAGAATTTATATGTAGGCTCCAAACAAGTATAGCTCATCAACTCCAGTGGAGTAGTGCTGTGCAGGAGGCTGTGGGACCATGTCCACGCCGTCTGAGCGCTGGCTTCGTGCTTCCGTCACTTCTCAGATGGCACACATAACAAGTATGTTTGGATGGCTCTCTGCCACACCCGTGTACGCATAGACAATGTCTACTTTGCATGCCTAGTAATTTTCCCAGGCACCTACTACAGTTGAATATACATTTGATACTCTTTAAATAGTTGATAACTGAATAAATAATGAATATATGCACATATATAATATAGCTAGGTAAGTGTCAAGAGGCCTGGACGAAGAAGGTGTTTACTGTTGTTTCTGAACTATTGCATGCGCTGTAGGGGTACGGGTGGAAGTCAGAGGGCAGTTTTGTGGAGCTGGTTCTCTTCTTACAGTGTTATGTGAGTCCCTGGGAAAATGCCTGCCTTTGGCATTTAACTCCCAGAGCAGACTCTTTGAGAGGATGGCTTCCTAAGACTTTAAGAAGACCTCCTTTCATGCAGGCAGGTCTCCACTGAGGTTTTGGTGATCTCCATAGGTTGGGTCCAACTGGGGAGCATGTATGATTTACATCACCTGTTTCTAGAATCAGACTTTCTGAGCAGGCCCCTCGGGTGAACAGGACACTGGTACCTTTAACTTTTGGATGGCTTCTGCACATGGCTGTGCTGATGACAGTGCCTCAGAAGAGGTGATAATGTAGAAGAATGCGCCATCAGAAATGAAGAACTTCCTGCGCATAGTTTAAATTTTGCTTAGTGCCTTCCCAATACTGTTTTTTATCGCTGGAAGAACAAAATTGGAATAAAATGCCTATAAGGGAAAAAGGTTTTGATAAAGATTACAGGAGTTGTACTGACAGTTTATGTTTTAACAAATAAAGCTTGTCTGAAGATCAGAGTGCAGAGGTAAACCATTAGAGGTCAGGCAGTGGTGGCTCACACCTTTAATGCAAGGAGTTGGAAGACAGAGGCAGAGGGATCTCTGTGAACTCAAGACCACCCTGGCTACACAAGATTGAATCTGTCTAAAAGAAACAGAGCTCACACAAAGGTGATCCCAGCACTTGGGATCCCACACCTTTAACCCCAGCACTAGGGAGGTAGAGACAGGAGTGATGTGGCTGGGCAGAGAGAGGGCTGTAAGGTGGGAGGAGCTCCTTGCAGTCTGAGGTTTGGTGGAGACTGTTGCAGTCTGAGAATCACCCCTGCAGTCAGAGGACGAAGTCTGAGGAGACAGTCTGAGGACAGGATGGCCCATTCGGTCTGAGCACTGGCAAAGGTAAAAGGTCTCTCTAGTGGCTGGCCATACTGTTTCTCTGATCTCTCAGTTTTCATCCCCTAATATCTGACTCCAAGTTTTATTATTAAGACCAACTAGAATTCATGCAACAAGGGTTATATAAATTCAGGATCTTTTCTGAACCTAAATAAAATTTTAAAAGTACTGAATACTTGGGATCAATCCAAGAGTAAATGAAAGCTTTTCTTGTCTCCAGACACAGCTGAGCTTGGGAAGACGACCAATTATCCAAAACTGGTTGGACTACATCCCTCCAACAAGATACAAAGATCCATGTGAACTCGTCCACCTTTGCAGAATAACCATCAGGACCCAACTGCTGGCCAACAATATGCTCCCAAATGGAATATTTTCACTTCTAATTCCTTCTCGTCTACAAAAGTTCCTGAATTTAGAAAGCTAACATGCATCTTTATGCTGTTCTTTAGGATGGTAGCACTGTACCATTTAGAAGTTAATAAACTATTAACTTCATGCATGCTTGCTGCACTGGATAATCTGTTAGATGTGTTTTCAGAGCTGGAAAGACTCCCCCATGGTTAAGAGCACTGCTCTCTTTTACAAAAGGTCTGAGATCAGTTCCCAGCACCCACATGGTGGCCAGTAACCATCTATAACTCCAGTTCCAGGGGGTCTGATGCCTACATATGACCTCTGTGGGCACCAGACATGCATGTGGCATACATATATTCATTCAGACAAAACACATATACAACATATGATAAATCTTTAAGAAAAGCTTTAAAGAAGATATATTTTAAATGAAGTTCAGCACTGTAGTTACCATATACTCTACCCATTACTTTGCATACAGTGAAGTAAATTATATGCATAAGATTAAAAAGTCTATTTTGGTATAATAACATAAAATTAAAATTTCATCTAAAAAAACTTTAAGGTCATGAAAAAATTCAATGTATTCAAAGCACATTTTTAGCTTAAAAAATACCTAGAGCACTAGATTTTTCTGTGATGTCCAGCTTGTTACACAAAGGCAGACTTAGAAACAATTCCTCGGGCATCTCTGCTGCTTTCTATGTCCAGAGCAGAGGAGCTCTCCTTCTCTAGATTAGCTATTCAGGACGTCTGTACCGAGGGAAGCCTTAGATGTCACGATAGGGTCTCATCTGAACAGTGTGGGTCTGCTCGCTGTGATGAAAGCAAAGGCTACTTCTTCCTCCAGTGCCAAGGTTTAAATTCATTATAAAAGGTAGAGAGTCCGCAAGGTCTCTGGTCCTCCCAGGGACACTGATGTGCTGGTGGTGACAGGCTGGGAACTGAACACATCTTCACAGAACTCAACAAAATGTTTCCCTGGTTGATAGATCAGTCACCGAATCTGGTTAAACCACAACAAAAGCTTGGGGTGTCTCTTAAGCCAATGTTCTCTTCACTGGCCATTTTCTAATCCTCTCCTGCACTCATTGCCTTCTCTTCCTTCGACCTGGAGCCACCATTGACTCTCCTGAAGATCTATCTGTTGTCTCCTTGACCCTAGAGTTCACAGCTACCTCAGATCAATTCATCCTACCACTCATGGTCTCTGTAAAATGATAATGGAGTCATCTTACAGCCTGCATCACCACTACCACACCCCCCAAACCTCCAACCATAAAACCACCTTCAACCTGCACGGTGCTCTTCAGGCAACAGTGACGCCAGGCAGTTACTCCTCCTTCAGTCACTCACATGTTCACACACCAGGGACACCAGCCTGCATCCCATCTCAAGCTGCTTTGCTTTTCCATGTTTTTCTACTTAAAATGCCCTTTCTAAACCCGTCATGTCCCCCTTTACACTTCTTATGACCAACAAAAGTTATGTACTGTGCTATTACCTTAAATGTTACAGTACAATTATACTGTACCCTGAAGTCTTTAGTGTAAGATAGTCTACCTTTTATTCTCCTAGCTTGTTACCTGCCTCACAGCAAATATTTAATGAATTAGATTTGTGTTGTAGCTTTCTATAGAAGAATTTTTTTTGCTTGAAGGAGTGAATTTAGAAATGTGCTTTTAGAGAAAGTAGGCTAAAGGAAACACAAAACTAAGGAGAGATAGAAATAAAATATCACTACTGGCTAAAGAATGCAACTACTCCCAAAACTTGAAAGAGACTTTACCCTATCCCTAACACAAATGATATGGTTTCTAAATGTTAAATAGAAGACTACCAGAACCAAGAACTAGTAAGGGCTGTGGCACTTCATACAAGGTTGATGCAGCTCTGGTGGTAGACCAGTAATTGTATATGAAATCATGATACACTTCATATATGACAGAACGTTCCATGTAATCTAGACATGAAAATAACATAGACATCATAAAACCCTCTAAAGAAGGCTTATAACTATGCTCAAGATTATTGAAAATGGGGGCTGGAGATGTGGCTCAGCAGTTAATAACACTGGCTGTTCTTTAAGCACTCAGGTTTGATTCCCAACACCATCTGCCACTCCAGTTCCAGGATTCTGATGTCTTTTTCTGGCCTCCAGGGGCACTGCACACATGTGGAACACAGACACATATTCAGGGAAAACAGCCATACACGTCAAATTAAAAAGTGAAAAATTTAAAAGATGACTCAAACCCAAGACTGCTCAGTAAATGAATGGCTAAACAAGTTACAATATGCCCCAATGGGCACTTGTCATCAGTAAAAGGCACAAGGATTCATTTCCAAATGAAAACAGCCATTCTCAAAAGGCTGTGTGCTATCCCATCTGTTGGATATTATGGAGGAAGCCTCATGAGAAAGTAGGTCTGTGTCTGGCCAGCTGCAGTTGAGACCACAGCAAGGCAGTGTCTGGGGACAAGGGGACTCTGCTCACCTGACTGTGGTGGCCAGACTCGTCTGTAAGTATGCTGGAATGTGTAATGCTGGGTGCCACAGTTACTATAAATAACACACTCTCCCTTTCTTTTCCATCTAGACCTGGATACTGCCTTATGATGTAGCATTTATCTGTGGGACAAATTGCTGGGGTAGAAAAATGGAATGAAACACCATGACCAAAAACAACTTAAGGAAGGGTTTATTTTGGCGTACAGTTCCAGAGAGGCTACATGTTCACAATGGTAGGGAAGGCATGGTCAAAGAGGCAGGAAGCTGACAGATCACATTCAACCCACACAAGCAGCAAAATGAAGCAGGGCAAGCTCAACATGTAAGGCCCAGCCTGTGTCATACTTCTCTAGCAGCTCCACATCCCCAGCAGTGCCACCAACTAGGGACCAAGTGTGCAGTGCATGAACCTATGGGGGACATTTCTCATTCAAAATATCACAAGCAGCTTGCCAAGACATTGTGGGCAGTTACAGTGACAGCCTGGACTGTGGGGTACTTATCTATACCATAGAAGGAAACCACAGAAAATAGCAAAGACAGAAACCTTAAAACCAAGAAGGAACTGTTTCCTGGTATTAGCTGTACCTGTGATGTTGTAATGGTCTTCATTTCACTTGCTTTGTGGTATGTTTCTGCCACATGCAAAATAGCTTATGAAAAAGTAATTTTAAGAAATAATAAAATTATTTTTATTTAAATATCTACATAAAAATAAAATGGATTGATTAGTTGGTTGAAAGTTTTGCAGCAAAAGCTTTAAATGATGAAAAATTCTTAGCTGTTTAGTGGGATTTACCCGAGGTTAAATAGCCTGGAGTATGTCTGCTATTTCACCTACTGCTGGACCACGTCCCCCTCACCGCTCATTCCCGTGCTGCCTCTCCTGTCTTCTCTCTGCTAACACCCATCCCTCTCCAGTGCTCCCTTACAAAGCCACCGCAAACCCAGATCATCTGGTTTTAGGAAAGTGTACATAAAATACATTGCAAATATTAATTAAAATGCAATTAATGGTAAAGTTCCAACATATTGATACTCTTTCAAAGACAGAGAAATAAGAAATATGTAAGTAATTAAGCAAGATATTGTATATAACACATACACAATAGTGGTAATTTACTTCTTCAAAACATCTGCATATCATTTGAATTATGACTTCTTTAATATATCTGGCTATTAAAGTTTCAATACTGAACCAAGCTTAATGAAGTCAAAATATATAACCAATAAATACTGTAAAATATCCACATAGTAAAAACTATAGGAATGCTGGGAAGATGGCCCAGCTGTTCAGAGTGCTTCTTGCTATTCCAGAGGACCTGAGTTAGATTCCTAGCACCACACGGGAGTTCACAGGCACCTGCTAACTCCAGCTCAAGGGGATCCAATGCCCTCTTCTGGCCTCTGCAGAAGCCACATACACACAGCACACACTCATACAGACACAAGCACACACACATAAAAAAAGAAACCACAGCATAAGCAGTCTGTGAATAATTCTGCTGGCCAAACCCTTATGAAGATTGCAACTACTAAACCAACGGGTCAATGTGCACTCAAGTTCCAGGTACTTGGTTGCTTAAGAAAAAAAAAGTCTACAGGGCAGATCTGTGAATTATGACTTCAGGAGCAATCACCCACTGAGATGGGACTGTAAAATGAGGTGGTGGCGAAGAGAAGAGCCCTTTCCAGTGAAGAAATAAATGACTGGCTGGTTTGCTCTTTTACAAAGTAGCAATGACTTTTGAAAACTGATGTGGTGTGAAGGCCACACGCCTGTGCAGATACTGGTACACAGAAGGGTCCCGTCTGAGTGTGCACATCTTTCTTGTTTCCTGTGTGTGCTCCTACATCGCTTGCACTGTGCTAGATACTAACAATGTCTGCACACATGCACGTGAAGCACGGTGTGGATGTGGAGTTAGCGGACAGCCTGAGTGAGCAGATTCTCTCACTTCACCATATGGGTTCCAGCAACTGAGCTCAGGTTGTCTGGGTTGGCAGAAGTGCCTTTACCAAATGAATCATCCTGCTGGCCTGAAATAAATAAAATTTAAGAAAAAAAAAGTTCCCTGGGAATACACAAAGGAAGCAAATCAGTGCTGTCTCTCTTTGCCTTTTATGTAAAAAGAGTGGTCAAAATAAAAAGCAGAAAGAGCAACAAGTCACTGAAGACATTTTTGTCTATACTCTGAACTGTAACTTCTAAGTGTACACTTAATGTGGGGGGTCACAAATGAAAACTAGTGAATGATTTTTCTAACAAAAACTTTGCTTTTACCCAGTGTTGGTGGCACATGCCTTTAATCCCAGCACTTGGGAGGCAGAAGCATGGGCAGTTTGGTCTACAGAGAGAGTTCTAGGACAGCCAGGGCTAAACAGAGAAACCCTGTCTTGAAAAACAAAAACAAACAAAAAAGTAAATAAAGTAAAAAACCAAAAACCTTTTCTTCAAGAGCTGTCACTTTTAAAGGTATTCTAATGAATACTCTCCATCTAGGGTGCATAGGTAAAAATTCTGAAATTAATATACTGTAATTTTCAATTAAAATAGCAAACTGAGCAACTGTGACATAGGCACTACGTAGGCGGTAAAGCTGCTACTCCTCAGTCCCCTCGGGAAGGTCCGCAGCCCTGGTCTGGTCCTCTTCATACTTCTTCTTGAGATTACTCAGGTATGTCCGCAGCCTATCTGGTTCCAGTTGAGAGTTTCGAGCAGCCTGGACAAGTCTCGTGGCAAGATGGTACACAACTCTCCACCTGTCCATCTCTGGGGAGCTCCTTTGATTTTGCTGTTATTGAAACATATGAAATTAAAACAAATGTGTATTTAATTCATATTTTGGTATATCTTATCTCCTTTCATAGAAATAGGAACTTAAGGTCTCTCTCTCTCTCTCTCACACACACACACACACACACTCCACTGCTATCCTGGAGAATTAAATTCCACATGAACACTAACTACTTTCTGAAAGACTTATACCCTTGAAAATAATATTTAAAGAAAAATCTTGATAAATCAGTCAGATTCATAAAATATCATAAAGTATAGAAAATCTGGCAGAGAGATGGATCTGCAAACACTTTGTTTTAAAGGTGTGGAGCAACATCACCGCTTATGGCTACACAGCAGCCATAATTTCAAATGCCACCAGAAAGATGAGTCATCCGAAAACCACTTGCCCACAGGATACAAAAACTGTTGGCGCCTAACATAAAATATTGCCAGAGGAGTACAATATATTTTTTAAATGAACATAAATTGAAATATAAAATTATTACTAATTTTTAACAAATTATACTTAAGGGTATCAAAAAATAATTAAAACATATCATCTTACTATAGGACTAGAAGATGGACTTGGGAACGGAGCTAGAATTAAACTTATAATTTACATACTGACTAAGCTAGATAAAGATATCAACATTTTCACCGGGAGGTGGTGGCGCACACCTTTAATCCCAGCAGTCGGGAGGCAAAGGCAGGCGGATCTCTGTGAGTTTGAAGCCAGCCTGGTCTATAAGAGCGAGTTCCAGGACAGGCGATCATAGTAGCTATGGGAAGTTCTGTAAGGGAGACACACAACACTCAGAAAAGGCAAGCTCACTTCCAGCTCAGATCAGGCAAAGCTTACATGAGGTGGAGAATGTGGAGCCAATCTTCACTGGTAAAAGTGCCAAGAATGGAGGCTTCTGGGTAGAGAAACAGCTAAAGCAGGCATAGGAGAGACTGGGAACACAATCAGGGCAATTACAAGCGACAAAAATACAAATTATGTGAAACTGGTTGATGTGGGATAATGGTGGCATAAACAAACAGAAAGAAGAACCTAAAGCAAAACTGGGCAAAGGGGAAATTCCTGAGCCACCCAGGATCCCAAGTGACCTTAAAGCAGCATTTTGTGAAATAATTACGAATACTTTAGAGACTCAACTTCAATGTGATAAGCAGTGACTGACAGCTTCTGGTTAGGCATAATAATTATGCCCTGGGAGACAAGGCAGAAAGGGTATAGGAAGAGTCAGGACAAGGAATTGGCAAATGTCTTAATGAGACGTGCTTGTGAGAAGGAGTCACACATGGTTATGGTGGGAATACTTGGAAGTGGGAAGACAGCAGGTTTCCTTAACCGATGATAGTTCAAGTTTTGATTTAAAAATAGATGAATATATTAAAGGTGGGTTAGCAAGATGCCTCAACACGTAAAGGTGTTTGTCACCAAGCCTGATGGCAACTCAACCCACATCACAGAGAAAACCACTTCTATTAGCTGTCCTCTTACTACACACACACACACACACAAACTCAAATACACACTGTGGCATATGCCCCCCAATGTACCACACACAAATAAATAGATATAATAATTTTTAAAATCATTTTAAAAGATATTAGGGGAAATATGGAGAAAATACATATAGACTCAGTGTCAGCAGAACTGAAAACAAGCTGTGGGAGAAAGACTAACAGTACAGATTATACAGAAAGGAGCTGGGGAAACACCTTCCAGGCACACTGAGTGAGGAAGAAAACACCTTAGAGAAGTAGAGAGAGGGAAGCTGAAAGGCCCGCAAAAGTCAGACCTTTCAGGAAAATAAACAAGAGCTGCCAGCACGGAGCAGAGCAGAGTGCTGTGTCCATGGTGNGGGGGGGGGCACGAAGACAGGTGACTTCTGATTGGTTGCAACTTAAAAGGAAGTGTTGACAAGTTTCAGGCCGTGTGCAGCACGGCACGGAAGAAGAGAAGATTCTCTCCTGAGGAAGAGGAGGAAAGAGGCAACTATAAGAACCACTATAAAAGATTTCTGTGAAAATGCACTAAGCAAATTACTCAAGTAAAGAAAACATGGAGGCAAAAGAAAAGAAAAGCAACTAAGAGAGTGGGTCTCAGTGGGAAATAAAAGAGTGGAAATGTTACTGAAAAGTATTGAAATGCTGTTCCTCTAGAAAGATGGTAGATGGGGAACATGAAGGCACAACGAAGGGAGGTGCAAGGTGAGGGTAAGAACACTGCAGGGCTATATGGGAATTCCAAGACTCATGACGATGATGGCAATGTGGTTTTTTTGTTTGTTTGTTTGTTTGTTTTTCCTTTCAAGACAGGGTTTCTCTGTGTAGCTTTGGAGCCTGTCCTGGAACTAGCTCT
>LOJH01028595.1:6167-23860 GCA_001685095.1 Ellobius talpinus | reverse complement strand
TAATGTAGACCTCTGTGTGATTTTCTTTGGGACTTAACAATTCTAAGAACTGGGCAGAACAAGGATGGGGCAGGACAGAAACCTCAGACAACAGTGAAGTCTTTAGATTTCTACTGTATTCTTTAGATTTCTACTGTATTCTTTCATAGAGTCTATTTTGTTCCAATACAGCAGTAGGAAATCTAGTATCCCACTGAGTTGAAGAATACCTGAGAATATTCTCTTCTCATGGATGTTACTGTTAAGATATTTTGGTATTTAAAGACATTGTTGAGTGAAATCATTCAAACAAAATCAATGATACTTGCTTAAGGTGTAGCTTGATGAATTATGAATGTATGCATCCATGTGCTACTATCACAATACAGAACCTTTCTATTGTCTTTCTATGTCACTTAACAGTCAAAATGAGCCCCCTTGAGATACCACATATTCTATTTACTTTCTATTGCTGTAGATTGAATGTAACTTTGATTTTATTATACATAAATAGAATTAAACAGTAATATTTTCACAAATTATATTGGTTTTAATATAGCACTTGGATTTTTTAGCACATCATAAATATGGCCTTTTAGTCATCAGTAAGGTTATGGCTTGGATGTTGAATGTCACAACATGTCTTGGTGGGATGTTGGAGAGGTAAGACCTACTGCAAAATCTTTGGGCCATTAGAAGCACACCCTCAAATGGAATCAAGGGTCCACATCCTTCTCTTTTCTTTTTCCTTATTGATACGAGAGATGAGTAGTTCCCTTCAGGATACATCCCTACCATTCATCATCATCTGGTGACCCTGCGAGAGACCCAGTGCCACAGAGTCATCCAGCCCTGGTCTGAAATTTCCAAACTCAGGATCTAAATGAATATTTTATCTTTATGTGGTTACTGTATCACTAGAGCAAGGAAAGATAAGCAATACTCTTCATTAACTTAGGCCAAAATTTCTCTATTACTAAACACTTGGTGGCTGTTTGAGCTCTTGCCAAGACTGAATACATATGCACACATCCACTTTCCCTTGCAGATATAATCTTTCTTCCTATGTTGGGTGAATTGCTATATTCTCATCAATAGTATTGCCAGTCTTTTGTTAGTGGATGTGTATACAACCTCCATCTTGTTTTGACTTTAATTTTCCAGGTGGCTACTGAGGTCGAGCAGTTTTCCATGGACTCAGTCATCATTTGTGTATCTTTTGCTAAAAGCACAATCAATATGCTTCCCTGTATTTCAATTGGAATATTTGGTGTCATGTTTTGTAACTGAAAGGTTTTTCTATATATTTTGGGAAATTGCCCATGTCAAATATAAACAAATCATGGCTACTTTCCCACAGTACACAATTTATATGCTATTTCCTTCAGTCACTTCAAAGAGATGGAGTATTATTCAACCATGAAGTCAAATTTACAGATAATTTTATGATTCTTGCATTTTTTCTAAGAAAATACAAATAGTATCTCATACGGTTTTGATTAGGTACTTCATAACTTTAGGTTTTAGAGCAACAGTACATTTGTATGTGTTGAGATCCAATGGCTGATGGCATTTGATATATTTGCTCTATAGGGATACTTAAACAGTTAACTGACATGACTTGTATTTTATTAAATAAAAACATTTTTTAAAGATTCCCCATTATGTTACACCGATTTTAAAAAGTTGGGTTTATCTTAGTTTATTTACTTATTTGTATAACTTTGTCCATGTTCATGTCCATGTGTGTGTGTTCGCGTGTGTGTCCATGTATGTGTGCATGTGTGTGCGCTCGTGTGTGTGTGTATGTGTGTGTGTGTGCATACCTTCTATCATATGCATCCTGTGAACAAACTCGGGTCTTCAGACTTGACAGCAAGCACCTTTACCCACTGAACAATCTGCCTGGCCTCACTCTAAGTTTTTTAATACCCAACATGATACTAAACCTGTCTGGCTACCCTGCAGCTTTCTTTGCTCTTGGTATAGTTAATGTTAGTTTGGAAAAATAGGAGACTTGGATTTGGACATCCCCTTGGGCCTCAGCTACGAAACAAATTAGAGTCGTGTTAGTATAAGACCAGGTAATCATAATGCATTTTGTTATTGTTCTGGTTGTTTTCAACAACAGGATTGCATGCATCTCAAGCAAGCCTTCCCACACTGTGCAGGTCTCACTCTGCAACCTGTCATCATCCTACCTCAACCTCCCAAGCAGCTAAGGTGGGATATCTACCATCATACCTAGCTTTCTGCTTCTCTCTCTCTCTTTCTCTGCCACCCTCCCTCTCTCCTACCTTCCCTCCCTCCTTCTCTCCCCCTTCTTTTTCCCTTTCCTCCTGCTTCTCTTCTCCTTTTCCTCTACTGATATATACAAATCTTTATTCTAGAAATGTCTCTACTGTTTGTGAGCAATGATACCTTTTGTCTTCGTCACCATAAAAATAATATTTACCAGCAAATTTTACATTTAATTGGAATTTTTCTCTTCTCTCTCTCCAAATGCTGTTAATTTCAGAACCCCTTTCCATTTGTTAAGTTTTAACTTGTTATTAGCTATAATGCCAAAAATTTGGTAGCCACAGTCCCTATCTTATATTCCGCACTTAGATTTGCCTGAATTATACTGGTCGATTTGTTTACTTCACTCTTCTGTCAGAGCAGGACATGACTGGGGGAGATGCATAAGAACACAGACTGAAGGGTGTTCTAAAAGGGAGGGCAAAGGAAATGAAGAAAGTGGGAATGAACCATGTCAGTCACCTCAACCCTTTCCAGCAGTCTTGCAACATATGCAATTAGAACAACAGAAAAAGAACAACTTTAGGTTTGTAGAATTTATTTTCAAATTCACCTTAAAATTCATTTAAAATTTGTCTTCTCCGATATGCTTTCTGTAACTCTATACCATTATTTTCTGTGATTCCCCAAATAATGTAAGCCCAAAGAAGAAGCAGAAATTCTGTTTATCATATAAATGTAAATAATGTACTCACTCCCCAAATCGGTCTCCACAGTTTTATTTTCTTGGGAAAGTGTCACATCATTATAGAGGACTTCCGCAGCACATGTGTAAGATGTTTGGGGTTGAAGACTGCTTAACTCAATTTTTTGAGAATATTTTTGAGAACCTGCAAGAAGTAAGTATTGCACGTGAGTATGGGCAATGACGCCATTTTTTTAAGGCTTCCTGTTGGGGTGAAGCCTCTGCAAATGGTGGAATAATGAGCCTAACATCTTGCAAATAGCACTGCTACACTCGACTTTGTTGAGAAATCAGGATGACACCTCACTTCGCCTTTGCTTAAGAAGTTTTACATTTTTTAAAGTTGATAGCTCATAATATACTTGTTCCTGCTTTGGACACAATGCTTGAACCATAGTCTAGCAACTTCTCGTTGGCCTGATGATGACCATCAGGGCCATACATTCCTTTTCTGCCCCTTCTGCCTCTGTGTGTGCACAGAGGGTCACATGCATCTCTCTGCCCTGCCAAGTGTGTCCTAGCAAGTGGCTTGATGCCAAGGTGGAAGAGTCCATCTTACTGAGCTCAAATATTTCTAAAAAGAAACTCTACTTCATTAGGGACCCAAATTCCTTCCTAGGAGCACTTGTTTTCCTTTGTTACCTCCATATTCTTGAACTTGCAAATGATTTTCATTGATGAGAGTCGGAGGACGTAACCTCTGGATTTATATAATACTATGCTTCCTTTCTACAAAATATGGACATCATCATTCTTTTATAATTTCCTCATCTTATCATCCTTTCAATGGTGTCTGACATAGAGCAGTAATCAAGAAAATTCAATTAATTAATTTTCAATTTTTTCAATAGTTACCATCCATGGTTGTTGGTTTTTTTTCTATTTTGTGAATTTTTTTGAGTGACAGATACTGGACTTGTTATATTCTAATTTACCACAGACCACTGAGGGTCAGGGGAGGAGGACAAGTGTATATATAGAAAGAACATTTAAACCATGCCTGATGATAGAATTTCTCTACTCGGTATCCTACCTGTATCATTACAGTGAAATTTGTATGTAATTTTTGTGTCATCACAGGCAGAGGTCTCTGTTTTCCACTCCAAGCAAATTGTAGTATTAGCTTTTATTTGTTCTGTGCAGTCATGCAGGGTAAACCTCTCAAGTCCTGTCAAGAAAACAGAGAAATGTCCTTAGGTTACAGCTCTGGTGTGAAGGTGTGGTACCTCACGACTATAGACTCTGAAATCACACCCATGAAGTCCAGTTTTGAAAGCATGAGGTTGCATTGGGAGAAGCCTAATAACTCCCTAAGCTTGGTGCTCTTTGATTATTTAGTTCACAATCCTAATTTTTCATTTTTCTTTGTTTCAGTTGACACATAATTCTACAAATTTGCATACTATATGGCATTTGGATACATCTATACAATACATACTTCCCAATTACAGACAGTCTGTCTATCACCTCAGATATTTGCCATTCACTAGGGAAGACAGCATATTTTTAATAGAAATGTGTGTTGTTTTTCAATAGAATCCATACCGTTTTTATAAATGAAACTCGAGGAAAAATAGATAAAATAGCCGATTTTTCCCATTTGAAAAAAAATTCTTTGAGGTTTTGATACTTGTTAGTTGGTCTGTTTTGAGTTTTTGGAGATGCAGTCTCGTCTTGTAGCTCAGGCTAGCTTAACACACTATACTAGCCCAGGCTGACTTTGAACACAGAAACTGACCTTCCACATGCTGGAATTACAACTTTGGTTATTAACATAACTAGAACTCTCCCTTTGCTTTTTTTTCAAAAATATTAGATGTTTAAGTTTGTTCTTTTCCCTGATATGTGTAAGAAACTTCTGGCAGGGGAAGTGGAGAGGGACAAAAAGAACATTTTGAATTGAAAAAGAAAACCCAGAAAGAAATCTCAAGCTTAATTATTTCACAAAATAGGCTGTTTATAATTCAAAGCAACCCCTTTTTGTTGTTTGTGTGTGAGCTTGTTTTTTGCTTATTTGTTTGTTTTGTTTTGAGAAACTGTTTCTCTGTATAGCCCTGGAACTTGCTCTGTAGACTAAACTGGCCAGGAACTCAGATCCACCTGCCTCTGCCTCCCTAGTGCTGGGATTAAAGGTATGCTCCACCACTGCCCACTAGGAACCTTTTTGTTAAGGAAACAAGACAGAAAGGTGATGGTTCTAAAGAGTAAGTGTGTAATTCTTCATGCTCTCCAGGGTTCTCAGCAGGGAACTCATTCTTATCAATGCTGACTTGCTTTCTCTTGGCTATTTTCTCTAACCACTTTAGCCCCCAGGCACACCATAACACACACATGAAATCACACTATTGTTCTAAATACAGATAGAAAGAAATTGACATTCACCTGGCGGTACATCTAATTCTATAATTTTAGCTGGAGTACATGAGCCATCAGATACACTGAAATTTTTCTTTGAGCATTCTTGTAGATATTTAAGCTCTTTACAATCCACAGTTCCACATAGATTTTGGGGAGGATTGCCATATTCTAGCTTTGCCTCAAAAGACTTATTATTACTGTTATATTTGTAATGTACAGTAATGTCCACAAATTTTTCATCTGGAAAGAAAAAAAGAAAATTAGTATTATCACTATTCAGAATGAATGAGAATACATTGGATAAGAATGCCTTAACATACTCTTTTGTGCAGAGAAAGATCTGCAAAAGAGTGACTTTATTAAGTGTGCAACAAACAGAAGTAAAAGAACGACTGGCAAACATCTAATAAAAGCAGCAGATATGACACCAATATATCACCAAATCAGGTTATAGATTTTGACGCAATAACCTCAGGAATATGTAAGATATAAGAAAAGTATCACGTGCCCCATGTCATTATTACATAATTCCTTTTTCTGATGAAGGTCCCAGTTTATGCTGAGAGGACTGTTGGATTGACATCTGTCTTGCCTAGTAAACTGTAAAGTCCATGAGAACAAAAACTAGTCTATTTCAATCTTCATCATCAGTTCAGGTCCATGATTATATATCTGTCTGTTATTAGCAAGAATTTGATAATGACTTGTTGAATTAACTGACAGACAAGTTTATCTGCTTATGAACTCATATGCAAAAAAAAACCCTTCTGGCTTTATAACTACTCTTGTTTTTTAAATGTCTTTAAAAATCATTTAGTTCTCCCATCATGAATTATTCAGAGAACAAAAGTTCTCACTCATTGCATTACATATATAATATTATTATGCATAATAATAAATTCTTCATAAAACCTTTTGGCTAGTGTCAACAATTTCTATTGCCTGGTAAAAATTTCTTTTAAACAACTGTTAATTTCCATACATATTTTAAAATTGTTTGCTGTGTATATGTGTGTTTGTGTGTATGTGTACATGTATGAATGTTCATTTGTGCATGTATGTGAAGGAGTGAGCATACACATGTGTGCATTAGCATGGAGACAAGAGATTGACATCAGGCATCTTCCTCTATTTCTTTTGATCTAATTTTATGGGTCTTTCTCTGATGGAGCAAGAGTATCAGGCCAGCATCCCCAAGGATCATCTTACCTTCACCCCAGCAGTAGGATAGCAGGCACCTGCTACCAAGCTCACCTTTTAACATGGGTATTGGGGATCAGAGCTCACCTCCCAGTGGTTGTGTGGCAAGTTTTATTTTACAAAACTATGTGCCCTTTGTCTTAAACACTAGGAGTACAAAGACAAATCAAATGAAATTGGTTTTTAGAAAGGCAAAGTATTAAACTGATATGGACACAGACTGAAACAAGAGTTAAGCAAAGACATAAAAAATAAGATGAGACAGGATAGAAGACCAAAAAAAAAGAGAGAGAGAGACATCTATTCAGATTGGAGGACAAGAAGAACTCCAGATGACTTGGATTGATTTTTCAAGTATGAGCAAGGTGTCAGAAAACAAATGAAGGAACCAAAATGGAGAGATATGGAAGGACTCCAAAGGCAGAAGAAGAAAAGCAGGGAGTATACAGTCAGGAGTAAAGATACATGCAGCTCCATATAACTCAAGGCAAGAGTGTAAGTGAGGAGGTGGCCATGCAGAGGGAGAGGAAAGACACCTGAACTTCAGACATCATGATAACGGAGGTTGACCTTGACTCTGAGTAAATGGGGCCATAACTGCAGTGCTGAGTTTCAAGCAGATATGGAAGGGTAACATTGGCCCTGAAGAAGAACTTGGCTTCCACCACAAGGAGAGGAAGAACATGAAAAGTATTAAGTCATTATATAGAGTTGACCATGAGAAATAGAAATAGTGTACTAAGTTTGAAAGCTTGAAAGAGAGAAATGATTGAAATAATGTTCCCAAGTGACAGAGGCTGTCTTTGGGTCAACAAACTTACCACAAGATTTGGGTCTAGTAGTAGCTGTAATAGAGATGAAAAAAAAGACAAATCATTGACATGTTATTTTATAATGTGTCTGCTGTGTTCATCTTTGAGAATCTGCTTCATAGACTTTCTGTAAACTGGAAAGTCTACCTGCTTAGGCTTAACACATAATACAATTTGCTTAATATCTTATTTTCACCTCAGACATGCAAATGCTATAAACTAATGAGATAACTGTAAATCATCTTAATAACATATACAATAAACACAACTGTGTCTGTCAAAATATGTAGTCTTTTGAGTACAGATCTGATGCCAGCATGGGGACAAGACCAAATCTAAAAATTACCAAAATATTTTAAGTTTTCGTTGTTCTCAAACTGCTTTGCCATAGTTATAGCCCTTATAAAGCAATGCTCTGTTTTTGTTTTCCCTTAAAATCAGATGATGTTAATAAAGACTGCTTTGCTCCCAGGTTTAACCTCTATATGCTTCCCACGCCCAAGATCCAGGGTAGCTAACTGATCTCACAGAAATGACCTTGTATTAATCCTTGTATTAATATATGCATTTAACTCAGAGATTTTCAACCTCCCTAATGCTATGATCCTTAATACTGTTCTTCATGTTGTAGTGCCTCCAACCATAAAATTATTCTTGTTGCTACTTCATAACTGTAATTTTGCTACTGTTATGAATCATAATGTAAAAATCTAACATTTCTGATGGTCTTAGGTGACTCCTGTAAAAGTGTCCTTTAACCTCCAGGATGAGAACCACTGATTTAACTAAAAAAGTGGGAGTCTGAGACTTTGGAAGCAAAAGGATTTCTGCTAATCTTCTCAAAGTTGGAAGAATCTGGGTATCATGGTGGGCTTGCCATCACTGACTTTATGATCCTAGACAATGTCATTGCCACAGATCTTCCAGGAGGTGTCTAACCTTCATCTTTATGCTCCTCAGTAACTAACTGTAAATGGCATCAGTCCCCTACCTCCTCTCAATGGAAAGGGTGGAGGCTTTGATAAAATTACTCATTGTACACTATAAATGCTCCCCAAAGAAATTAAGTTCTAACGGACTTAGCTATTGCTTATGTGGGTTCTCATAAATGCCACAACTCTTGGTAGGCATGGCAGTGACAGCAGAGCCCGCTGGTCCTAGCTACTTGGCTATTGCTTATGTGGGTTCTCATAAATGCCACAACTCTTCGTAGGTAGGGCAGTGATGCTACAGGTTAGTGGTAACAGCTACGAATGTGCTGCACCAGTGTCTAGATTCTGCTCCATGACCAGAATTCCACAAAGAAGGCAGCCTGAAGTAGAGAAAACCAGAGAGCCTGTGAGGACATGCCCAACAGTGGCAGAGGTGTGCCTGCATGACTGGAGGTAAGGTTGTCACCTATTGTTCTGCTTGGAGTGATGGTGCTTGCAAGGTCCTGAGTGGGTGGTGCAGTGGCTGTAAGGCTGGCACCTGCAAGGAAATGAACAAAAGGATAAAAGGTAATTAGTTGATTATCTTGAAGCTTGAGGAAAAGCTCTTTCATGAAGATAATTAGCTGAGTGGTTCTTTCCTCATTTGAATTGATACTTTCCAAAACAGCCAAGTGGGTCAAAAATTGGTATATGAATTGGTTCAGAAAACACACATTTCAAGTAATTGTTAATATTTTATTACAACTTGAAGAGCAAGTTATTCACTCCTTAGTATAATTCTTACCTGAAAAACAATTTTCCATTTTTCTTCAAACTATAGCATTTTCTATTGAATTACAGCTTTCCTTATTTTAGAGACTAATTAGACTAATTAGACCTGTTGAATGTATGGTCTTCAAATCAGTTTTATGAAATGAGTTTATTAGGGCCACTTTCATGAAAAGGAAAGTGAGTTAGTTACTTGTCCCAGATTATCTAGAAAACTGAGGCAGCTGTATTTGATTCCAGAGCTACAGGCCATTAATGTATATTATCCACTTCTTTGTCATGAACTTTATAGTAATAATAGTAAAAGTGTACTTATCCCGCAAAAGCTTCCTCAGAAGTTTCTTTTGCCTAATTTCTTATCAAGATGATTTTTTAAAGATGGGAAAGTTGAAAATAGTATCGGGAGTAAAATAAGAGCTACATTCAAGTTTGGAGCCTCCGTAGCCTAAAACAGATACCAGATAATGGTCAGACCTGAGGAGAAATCTGTGGTGCTGATGTTGGAGGTGTTTGCAGGTGAGGCAGCAGAGCTGTTGAGTGCAAGGGAGTGGGTGACTGTATCTGCAGGAGAGGTCCCCAGTGCAGTCGTCGCCCCTGGCACACCTGTAATCAGAAGGGTCACCAGCACTGTCACTCCGTCACGCCACATGCTGCCACAGGTATGATTGCAGAACTAAGGCAGAGGAATGAGCTATCTGGTATACCTACTGCAGTACAATGTATAACCAAACCCTAACTATTACCCGAACCCATCACATAGTCCTAATTCCATAGACTGTGCTGTCAATATGAGAACTTGCCAAAAGATGAACTCAGAGGCAGACACGTAGAAACCTGTACAGCTTGGGGATCAGTTGACAGAAAACAAACAAAAGTAAACAGTTTGGGCCTTGGGAAATATCTTAGTTATCCCAAGGAGGTCCAACCTCCCAGTCCAATGTTGCCTTACTTGGTATTAAAAATATTTCAGAGAGAAGGGAAGGGTGCTGTCTTGGAGATGCAAAGGCCATACAGAGTAAGCATGAGTCTGAACATAAAAGGGTTGCCTCCATAAGGTCGTGTGGGAGGTAGCATGCCTAGCATCTGCTTAGAGTCTCAGGTGGCTGTGCCACTCTGGGGAGGGAAGCCCTGTATACAGGTGCTCAGTGCCAATTTCCCTGAATTTGAGCTAAATGGGCTCCTGCCTGCACAGCAGCTGAGCCCCAGGCTTTGCATCCTTATTGGCTTCTGGTCACAGCATTTCCTAAGCAGGCTCCCATGCCAGGAAGATATAAAATTGGTTTTATATCAACACACTGCCCATTATGCTGATATAATCCCTTTATTTCCAGATTTTTGGCGGAGCGCCACGTAATGTAGCTAAAAGAACTGCATGTCCTGCTTAGAATTTCAGTGTCAGGCTTCAGAGCATTTCATGCCTGTTACATGTTTCCCCCAAACATCACAGTCAGAGCTCAGGACCAGGCAAGCCACATGTGGCCATTAATTACCCATACAACGACTAGCACTGTGCTAGCTGCCATGTAGAAAGCAAAAGAAAACGTGAGGTAGCTCCTTCTGGGGTTCTTGCCGGATGACTTCACTGTCAAGATCTCCAGGTTCAGCCATGGGAACTTGGCCTCACATGTGAGGTCAGTGTGTGCGTTTCAGTGCACAGTGCTCTGTTTCATCAGTGGCCTGTGACTGTGATCTAAACCGCTTTGCTGAAAATGTGCCAAACGTCTTCCATTTGCAGATGGACTGAATCTGTAAGTTATCGCACACATGGTTTGGGAGATGGAAATGAATTTCCTTGCCAATTGAGTTTGTTCTTGGCCTACTCTTCAAACACCCCTGAACTCTCCCAGCTGTAAGGAAAGCACGGAGTGGAACGAACACAGGGAGCATCCATCCACTAGTTCCAGAAATAATGGAAGGATCGGGTCCACAGTAAAAGGAGAGCAGGAAGGGTTGTGCATGCAGACTTTTCAAGTGTCATTTAGACTCAAAGTGGACACCTGAGGAATCCCAAAAGCAGCTGGCTTTTCTTACTAGACTTCCACCTTCTCTACTGCTTCTCCCTCTTTCTAGACCCTTCTCCATGCTGACCACCTCTTGTGCCTCTGATGTCAAGAGACCCCAGTCTACTGTCTTCAGAATCCCTTGCTTCTGTCTTCATTTGAAAACTACATTTTTCTTATTAAGTAGGTAATCCCTCGCCCCCACTTAAGAATGGCATTTACCCTTATAATTACATTGATTGCACAGAGTAGACCTTCTAATTAGTGAAATTAGCCAATGTGCCAAGAAGATTTATTTGCTCACAGCAGAGCAGGTTGGTTTGTGTGGCTAGCAGCCCTCAGAGTGGGCTTCTGTTCATGGCTTCTTCCCTTCCCTGCTGTCTAAGTCTTTGCATTTGCTAAAAAGCACCAGCCCCAATTTACTCTACTGGAGCGACGGGATCAGATGAAGCCTCTCCGTGCATTGCTTGAAGTGTGCGCACTGCCTGTGGTGGTGTTTTAGGCCAAGGGAACAGTATTAGTGCTTCAAAATAACAATTACCGTGTGTGGACTTGACCTCAATGCTTGATTTTGTTCTGAAGCAAGACTTTTTCCTGCCAGCCAGCAGGTCTCTGTTACATGTCTAACTCACAGCCAAGCCCTCAGGCCACTGAATGTATATGTGTGATATTATGGAATTATGACCTGAGAAAGGACATACTTCTCTTTGTCCCATATAAAAGGACACCATGAAGTTATTGAGACTCTGGTTTGGGAGAAGATAGGAAAGAATATGTTTTATGTTTTAAGAACAGATAAGAAAAACGAATCTTGAAGTCTGCATGGGAGATATGAGCATCTTCTTCCCCTTTTCTCACTCCCTAAATGACAGACAATGACATTATGGTAATTAGTCCACCTTATAGATAAGAAATCTTTCATTCCTAATAGATGTTTGTTGGCTCAAGGTATTAAGAATTCAAATATATTAGTCTTTATTACTAGAGAATGAAGTTTTCACAAACAGTAACTACAAGGGCAGAAACAAGGAACATTGCCATAGCCTCCATCCCTGAGTAGTATTTCATCTCTGTCAGAATAACCTTTGCCATCTGGTTTTGCAGCCTAAGGATCACTACAGCATCTAATTTCTCAAGTGGCAAGTGTTCCACATTGAACAGGTGGCCTTGACTCCTCGCACCATTCTTGAGAGGAAGCAACTGTCCATACTCTTTATTTCTGTGCATGTCTAAAGGGCACCAAACCTGGTGAGTCAGGCCTGCCCGAAGCAGGCATGAGTGTGGGGGGATCAGCCTGGTTGCTGAGTGTCTGGGTGTCAGTTCCTCCGGCAGAGGGCGTCTGCAGGTGAGGCAGCGGCGTAGATGAATGACCTGAGGTTGGAAAGTGAGATGGTTAAGTCAATCTCTGCTGCTCCTGGCAATTTAAAAGCTCTGAGAAAACCACCCAGAGCAAAGTTGCCACAGTGTGAGGTGACCCAATTTATTAATCTCTTGAAGTTTCCTGGGCAGAAAAGTGTCTCCTGGGTTTTTTGTTACAGATTCCTCCCCAAGAAGATGCACATGTCCAGATTAGTTCATTGACTCCCAGATCCCTGAAAGGTTACTGGATTCACCAACAGCTCTATAGACTGATACTAGGGGAAGTCTGCCTTTATACACAGAATAGTAGGCAACTCCAAAATTCTAAAACATACTAAATTGCTGTTTACAGAATCACGAAGGAGGAGAAGGAGAATACGCAAACGCGTATGACAGCCAAAACATATTTGAAAAGATGCTTATCACTGTGAAATATTGCAGAAATGTAAAACCAACAGGAAGCATTTAAATTGCCCTACTAGCAATTTTAACAGATTGATAATATCCAGCGTTGGAAAAATTGTGGAGATAGTCAGGTATGCATGCTTACATATACATGAATTTAATTACATCTGAAAACTTCAGAGCAACTGCAAGGAAGTCCAGGAGCAGCAAAGCAGAACTGTGACCTGCCCAGTGCAGCAGGAGGCTATGGTCAGTCCCTGGGCAGCTGTGGACATGCTAAGACAACAGAGAGCCTTCCCTGGTTTTACTTATGGGATCATCTTCCCTTAGCCCCTTTCCATCTGAAGCATCGTGTCTGAGCTCTTTCCACTCAGCAACCTTCACAAATGCCTACTATCTCCTGCACTTTACTTACCTGACGAAAACCAAATGAGTAGAAACTGTATGCATACCTTAAATTTTAAAAATTTGATCACCCTAGAAAGTTTTTAAAGGGCAAATTCATCCCCGGTATCATTTTGGTTAGGGATGTCTGTGTGACAACCTTTCATAATAAGAATATCAACATCATCCAAGTTTCTGGGGAGACCTGAGTTGAATGGTCACCTGGAAAATAGGTGGTCTCTGAGGAGCCATTCTCTCTTTCAGAGATGCTTGAGGGTGTGAGGTCAGTGGTGTGAGCAGGTAAAGGGCTACTGTGAGTCAGAGGAAGGGTCTTCTCTGATGTATTCGGTCCTGCTACATTAATGGGTGATGAAAGAGAACAAACATGTGAATCATTTCCCAAAATGCCCACTCATATGTATGTACTAATATATATGTAATATAAGCATATAATGTCCCAACCCCACACACAGACATCAGGCTTACACACACACACACACATACACATTGGCATACATGCATACATACATACATACTATGTAAAAATATACACATAGAGAAATATATATACATCACACAGTTATCTATAATCAGGTATACACACATATGCACATATACACATATACACATACCCATACAAATATACACATACATTTATCACCATATGTCTATAGATTTTAATAATGCATACACATTATAAATACAAATTATAAAATAAGAGTTAAAAATAAAATTGAGGAAATGGAGTCAAAAGGAACTACCCTTAGCTCACTTCTCATTTAATTGTGGTAGCTACCAAAATCAACTTGATTCAGAAGACTGTAACCCAGTGAGTAAGATGTGTAACAGAAATCTGAAGATATTTACAAATGATAAGCAACAGTGGAAAGGATAAAGCCAGAAATGAATCATTAGGAGAGTTAAGGTTCAGAGTGGGAAAAATATGAAAAGTCTAGATGAATCAGGTGTACTGGTCATGCCCACAGCCCCATCTTTCAAAAGGCTGAGGCAAGGGATTGCAAGTTCTAGGTCAATTTGAACTACATAAGGAGTTCCTGTCTACAAACAAAATTTAATGTATGTGCTGATTCAATAAATAAATAAATAAACGAAGCAAATGGAAACAAGGAGAGTTATGAGGGTAAAATCTGGAAAACAAAATTCACAAACACAAGTGTGAATGACCTGCTTTTATGAAAATATCCAAACGTGTTTGACTTTGTAATTAGACACATGGTACTGAAATGCAGTTGTTCTCACTGTTTTACAGGAGTGATGGGGCAGGAGGGAGTGATAGACAAATGTATGCAGTGGATGTGGGTACAGAGGGCAAGTGCTGTCTGCAGGGGAATTAGCACAATGAAATAAATCTAACATTTCTTTGCTTTCCTTTCTTTAAAATGTATTTCTTTTTGTGAAACAACTAAATACATCAAACTTAGTTTTTAAAGATATCATGTTCTCTTTGAGAATGTACAGATGCATTTTACCTAAATATTCCATGGTTAACTTGTATTAACTTCCTTGAATAGTAAAATGTGCATTTTTTTGAATATCCAGTTTATCAAAACTGGGTATATTTGAACTAGAGGTAAGCCACACGTCTCATCTTCAGGGTCATGATTCTGACCTAATTGTCCTTCATCCACTATGTACTGAATAGAAAGAAGAAAGGACTAGATAAAAAGAAAAGAAAAGTGCAAAGCAGAAGAGGCGGCAGGAGATTCGGAAAGGCGATCAAAGAAGTTACCTCATGTAGAAACATTAATGTCTTTTCACACACTGAAGCTCAAGTTTCACAAGTAGAATTTACAACTGTAAATTTGCCGATTCCATATTGTCCTCGAGTTCTCACTTTGAACACTCTACATTTAGCATCAATTATCTTCCCATTGCTAATATCTGGTGGGGAGGCGCCATGCTCCTTTGCATTATGGTTCGTAATTGTAACTTACTTACTTCACCCCAATCTGTTTGATGATGGTTAGTGCAGAAATAACGAAACACCCAGAAGGGTAACGAGTAGTCTGCCATCCTGTCCCACACCCAGCCCTCTTCTGCAACAATATCTCACCTATGTGGCTGAGAGTACCTTGGTATGTTGTAAAGGAAAATGCCATATTTCATTTACGAAGTTGGCAAGAACCCACCAGAACCTGCTACACAGGAAGTGCTTTATGAAACCTCTCTGCCATACAATGAAACTATAAAATTCTATTATTAAACATTGGAAATTTTTTTAAAAAAAAATGCTTTTCTGTTTAACTCGGGAGTAGGATTAGTTAGTATTGGTATAGTGTTTCAGCATTCTGAAAAACTTACATTGAATGATAAATAATCCTAGGAATAATAATAATAATCCAATGTTAGACTGTGCTACATGTGCTCTATTGGAAATGTGGAGCAACTTAAGTTTAAATCCCTAAATTAAAATTGCTCACACAGTTGTATTTTGCGGTTTCGCTTACCTCCTTAAGACACACTGTCAACAACCCCACGGTTAGTTCAAGAAGCAAGCATTTACGGCAGTGACAACATGCAAGGGGGTCAATTTCTCTTTAGCCACCTGCAGGTCAACTCCTCTATAATTTGGCATTAATGAATTTTAATATGTTGGCAGCATCATCATTATTTAAATTTGCTTTTTTCAAGACTCAGAAGGTTTTAGAAAAAAATAACTTCATTATAGTAGGAAATTTTGTAAACAATTAATACAAAATATCTTAATATCAAACAGATTTTCAAGCATAATTGGGAGAAGGGCAAATGACTCTTGAAAAAATATTATAAAATTAATTTTTAACTACAAGAGAACATTAATTAAATTCTAAATGTAAGCAACTTCTAGAACCAACTAATTTATAAAATACATTAGCCTTTAATTATTTGTGAAATTGTATTTAGGCTTCCCTCTACTTCCCTAATTCAATTCTTTTTTATTGAAAATAAATTTTTATACCATATATTCTGATCACAGTTTTTTATTCATATTCAAAACTTAACTCATGTTGATTCATACAGCTTTTGAATTTATTTACCATGTTGAATTTTAAGGGGGCTAGAAACTTGCTGTCACTTTTGTCAATTTTAAGTAAAGTTAAAGTTTCATTAAGCACAATAAATTTAAAAGTGTATTCAAATATTATTAAACTTTATATCAGAAAGGCTTGTAAGAATGTGTGAAAGTCAGGAACCATACAGTACTATTAACTTTCTTTTTCAAACTTACTTCTTTGCCAAATAAATAAATACTTATATCTATATTAAGTACATGATTGTTATAACAAAAATAAAAGTTAAATATTAATTCTTACCAGTAGCGGTTGAAGGGTTATCTTGCCCTGAAAAATATAAAATTAAACAAAATTTTAGAAAGTTTCAGATTTAAAGTAAACATGTAATTTTTATATATCATAGATGCATATTTATTTTCAGCATATTTTATCTTAATGAAATTAAGTTCCCATTTTATTTTTTCTGAGAGTTTCACTCTTCTGAAGACAGCTACATGCTGACCTAATGTATTTAATGTGTGGCCCTAAAGGAATAAGAACGTGGGAGTTTTCTCACAGTTCGGAGTCAGTCAGTGAGGCGATGTCTTTAGGGGGGGCTAAAGGGAAACATTTGAACGTTGAATCACATTCATGAGACAGAAAGTGAACACAAGGCAAAGCTAAGATAGAGGCAAGAAAATGCAAAGACTACACCAAGTACAAAAGAGAATGGAGATGTCCTATATAAGAATGTGACACTGGGGGAATAAGTGGGAGACAGAGCATCCGTGACACACTCAGGGAGAAGCTGCAAGGACTTTCCATGTCTTTGGAAGCGAGAAGGCCGACTGAAGCAAAGGAAACAGTCGCATGGGTGTTTCTACACATTTCTGAGTTGCTGAACCAGGGATTGTGGACATTTTCATTGAACTGAAAAGGAAAGAAAATTCAAGTGAGAGAGGAGAGTTAGATATGCTGATGATTTTATGTGAAATCCTCCAGAAGCCTCTGCTTGGAGAGTTCAGGGCTTGTGCTACACTTCACTGAAGCACACGGATGGACGCTATAGCTCTGGACGTGAAGCAGATCCCCAAACAAAAGTCCAGGACAGAACGCAGGGGTTAAGTGAATGACAAGGAGCAGGCCAGCAGAGATGATGACGCCCTCCCCAGAAGAGAAATGATGCGGACAGAGATGTTTCGGGAGATGTTTCACCGACATAATGAGGAAATGACATGCATCAGATGGGTCTGTCATGGTCTGTCATGCGTTTCCACGCATGGTACAGGGAGGGCTGTGTGAGTGTGAGGGGAGCCGGGTCTGGTCCCCTGGGAAAGGAGACATTCGTTACCCTTCCTCCTAAGAGAAGAGCAGAAACAGGAGGAAGCTATTTCCTAGGAGAAAAAGCAAGGCTGGAAAGCAAGCGGTCTTCAGGAGGAAAAAGAGAATGTCCAGTGATAAAGATCGCTGCCTGTCAAGAGGTTTTTCTGAGAAATTCTTCTCCCCTCAGAAGTACC
>LOJH01028594.1:7169-17693 GCA_001685095.1 Ellobius talpinus | reverse complement strand
TAAGAAGCCTGAGCTAATGGGCCAATCAGTTTATAGTTAATGTAGACCTCTGTGAGATTTCTTTGGGACTTAACAACTGCAGGAACCAGGCAGGAGAGAAAACCACAGACAACAAGTAGGTATGTGTCCTGCAATCAAAATAAAAAGTACATTTTCCTGTAAATATTTGTTACTTAAGGAGTCCAGTCAAATGGGTTTAGAAGCCCTTGAGTAAGATTTGTCCCTGAGACTTAGTGGAGAAATGCATACCTTTAGAGATGCTTTCTGTGTCTAGAAAAGAGGGCCCAAATCTCATTTCTGTTTCCACAAGGCAGACACAGTGATGTGTGTTTGTTTGCTTTTCAAAAGGTTAAAAGTCACTTAGAATGTCTCCTCTGTGTTTACGATTGGCCTCTCACTGGGATTGAAGATCATAATCAGTTGCCCACAATCCTAAAACTGAAAATTCCGAACTTGCAAATGTTTTTGTGCGTTTGGCTCCAGAGCTCGTTGGGTCATAGGGCCTGCTGTAGTGTGATGTGAGGTTACTCGCAGACTGTCTGAGAAGGAAGAATGTTCATTTGGCTGCAGTAATCTGTGTTCTGCTACTGCTGCCTTGGGCCTAGACACGAACAATACTTAGAACAGACACTGTATTTCCTTCGCAAGCTCGAAGATATTTTGAACTTTTGCCCAAGTGTTTTTGGATAAGGGAGTGTGGATCTCTGCCACGGGAAGAGAACATTGAAGGCAAGGAGGCTGACTCCCCCACAGCTCCCATCACCATGGGAAAGTGGGGACGGACAGGCTGGATGACTTGGTCTTTGCCTACGAACAACTCTCTTCCCTTTAGGTCTGTTTGTTTTCCTCAAGGGTCATAGAATCATGGTTTCTGTAAAAGACAGGCCCAAGTAAATTGTAGATTCTGAAGTCTTTAAGTGCTCTGTTCATTCATCTGCAGTGCCCAGTGATGTAGACAATGGCCGCAGTGGTCCATCCACTCCTTCAATAAATATTTATCGTGTACTTACTATGCTAACATTAAGCTGTTAGTCTAGAGACTTGAATTTGAACTGATTTGGCCATCTCATTTATGACTTTTGTGCAGTTTAGGAAGGCAACAGACTTCTCTAAATTTCTCTCTCGATACAGAAGGAATAATAATCATGAGATAATATACTAAAATTTAAACTTGTGCATGATATAGAGCTCATGAGAAAATGTTCTTATGTCTTTAATATGGAAATCATCATGTATGGGCATAAGATTGTATGGGCATCCCAGTATGGCTAAGGCATACTACTTATGCCGCAGGAGTATGGAGAAGTAACACAGACCCACACCAGACGACACCAGGAGGCTGGGTTTTTTAATCACCGATGTGCAGCATCAAGAAACATTTGGAAGATAAACTGCTCTGAAGCTTTACAAGAAAAATATAGAAGGGGGAAGGGCGAGGGGAGGATCTGGAAGGGACTTCATCTGAAACAGCTGCCCTGCTAAATCCCCGTTTCAAATCGCCTGTTAACTGATCTGACTTAAGACTTTTTTTTAATCAAGAAACAAAATCTGCAGGGTTTGCTAGTTCAGTTCATCTGCACATTCCACCCGGCTGCGTATGGCCGGGCTGAAGTGATCAAGTTTCCTTCAGAGCATTATCATAAATCACAGAGATTCCAATGTGTCCTTCACAGCTTTAGGTTTTCAGAGCCATCATGACTAATGAAATATTTATTCAAAGACCTATAGCCACTTGCATAGAGTCACGTTCTTAATAGGAGAGACTTTGATGAAGAGCCCATCGGGAAAGCAACTGGAGGCCCCCAGTGCTGGCCCCACCATCATCCTCCACTTTGGGACTTCACATCTGCCACCTTCGGGTTACCAAATGGCACCCTCGTAAACTGCGAGCACCCGCTTTAGCTCAACTTAACAGCTCTCAATTGGAAAAACATCAAACTCTGCAGATTCTTCCTAGGAGCAGAAAAAGAGGCTTCCTCGAGGTTTTTATTGCTTTGTGAAATTTATTCGGTTACAAATCAAGTTAATTTTTTAGAGAGTACCTAGTAATTTTCCTGGACGAGCTCCAAGTTTTCACTGATAATGAAGTCTAATGGGCAGGACCACGGCGCTCTCCGACAGGCTGTTCATTGGGCCAAATGTTTGTAGGAGGTGCGGAATGGGTCAGTTTGCTGCAAATGGTGCGGGACTGGGCTCATGTGGAATGCTGCCCCGGCTTGTTAAAACCGCGACCTAATGAGAAAGAACATGCCCAAGATGCTACGGTAGTTCCTCCGTGCTTGCTGGGTTTCATGCATGAGCCTTCAGAAGCAGAGTCCATTTTAGCAAGTGTGTGTCTATAGACCACACTCTGTGTAAATGATGCTTTTTAAAATGCATATCCTCCTGTGGTAAATGTCACCTGATTACACGCTTCAAAAAGTCTGTAAACTGATTTTACTTTGATTCCCTACATTACAGGTGGGAAAACTAAGGCATAGAGTGAGCAGTTTGCTCAAGTGTGAGACTATGGTTCAAAGGCAGACTTAGCTTGGCAATGTGATAGGGAATATAGCTCCTTGTATAATATAAATATCTTGGAGCTACTTCTTTGGGGAGACCTTATACTGAATTTCTCACATCAGTTCAATGCCAAAAGGGGCTACACATTGTATTCAATGGAAAAGTCTCCCCCACAGATATAATGCCCTTCCCACCAACCTTGCACTGTGATGTAATGGGCAGGAAAACTAGCCCAGATTTCCTTTTTCCTTCTCGATAATGTCATAGATGGAAGGTTTATGCTCTTACCACAAGCCATACAATCTCAGCATATGCTTTCTTTTCTTCCTTATTGGGTTAAAAATGTTGTTCACTGTTTCACATAGACACAAGCACCTACATTGCCAGTATCATTCTGCTAGCAGTTCAAGGTCACTTGAACACAACACTGAAAAATTGGTCTGAAAGCCAAGACAGCTACTTAGGAGAGCAATGGGGCATGCTGCATGGATGCTCTGGAAAGAACTCACACCCTTGGCAGGACAGAGCAGGGTAATCTCATATTTCTTCATGTTCCTTAGAACAGAGTACAAGTTAAAACTCAGATTGCTTATTCTGTAATTTTATACTTGCTGTTTTCAGAACATGCTAGCCTGCAGACAACCAAATCCACGGAAGTTAAAACCACAGACAAGACAGAACTACGGCACCTAGACAGTCTGTGCAGCCAGTTGGCTCAACAGAATGAGTTTGGAACAACACTGGTTCTGGATTCAGGTTTAAGACGCTTGAAACCTTTGATGTTGTTGTTTTGGAATACTGTAGAGGTTGCCCATGCAAGGATGCTGGTCCAGCTGTCTCTACAAAGAAAGACCACTTAGAAGATAACCTAACTTCTCCAATGCAACAGTCAGTTGAAGCCCTCTTGTGCCTTCTGGACTAGGTCATATTGACATGCATGAAAAGAATAGTGAGAACAGAAAACCTTCAAGGCCAACTTTTGCAACCATAAGAAAAATACCAGTGTCACCTGGAGTTTGGGTGTGCTTTATCTATTAGCAGAACATTACGGAAACACCTCTGTTGAAACTTAGTAGCTGTGTTATGTGGACAAGCTGTTTAATTCTGCCTACTTTAAGCATTTCCCCCTTTTGAGATGTGAAATATGTATTATGTACAAACAAAATCTCCTTTTTGGAGGTACTTCTCTTGCTTGAATTCATTTGTGAATGAACAGAAATCTGTGCAGTTTTATAATATGTGACCTATTGGATAAATCCTGAAGATGAACCCTGATTTAGGGCAAATTCCAGGAATGGAACAGATAGAATGAGCATAGATTGCCAGGGAAACCTATCAGATTGGTTTACATGGCATGGGCTGAGTGGTCTAACAATGGCTATCTGCATAGCAGAGAGGCTGAGAATCCGTGAGCTGCTCCGTCCAGGAGCCTGGATGCCTCACACACTCCAGTCTAGAACTAAGGCCAGGAGGATTCCTCTAGAACTATCAGTTTACTCTGGAGGGCTTGAGAAGTCGGGTCCAGTGGAAGAGTTGCACCAGTAATGGCTACATCACAGTCAGTTGCATTAGCTAGCAAAGAGCGAAGAAGGCAGAGAAGCACAAGCAGCACTGTTTTCTCCACAGACTCCTGTCTCTTAGAGATGCTGCTGCAAGGTGCCCTCGCTCTGAGGGTCCTTCCCACCCCACTCTGATAGAGGATCAGCCCACTTCACTCCATACAGGAAATACTCATGGGAGTCCAGAGCCATATATGTTAGTTGGTCCAGTGAAATTGCCAAATAAAACTCCACAGACTATGAATAGAGTTCCAAAGCAGGTAAGCCAAGTATTTGTCTTATACCTAATTGATATGCAAATTGAAAACTAATGCTTGGGACAGCCAAATTACAGGAGAAATAAATCAGTTTGAATGGGAATTGTTCCGCTTTCTTTTCCAGACCTGTGACTGAGGAGTGTATGCGTACTTGTCAGGATGTAGTAAGAGTTACAGAGGATGTGACTTTACAAGTTGGCTGTTTCTGTGGGTCAAATGTTTGAACGTCTGCATACAGTTCATGTAAGTTGACTGTCAGGAGTCCAAATGAGCCCATCTGCTTGCTTTAAAAGTCTTTTCCCAGTTACTCGTTTTTGCACGAACACCATTTCTTGCAGATACTCTGCGTAATTGGTGAATTCTGATTGCCTCGCTGAAACTCTTTTCTTGATACTGGTGATAATCACAGCCTGATGGGACCATTTCACTCTCCAGCATGTGCAGTCATAATTATTTTAGATTCCTATGTAAAGTTAATCAACCTTGAAGGGGACTCCCTGCACGTCACCGTAGAGGTAACCGCCAGCGTTTCTGCTGTTTGATTTCATCTGATCTCTGTTGAAGGGGTAATCATCCTCTGTTTGCAAAACTAGCCGGCAAAATTGGACCTATTATGTAAAGCAGAATCTGCATCTCTGGCAGAAGTCTACACCTGGTTATTGATGTGTGCCGAACAACATCCTCACGGAAGTACAGTTCCTCTGAAAGAAAGAAATCTGCCCCAGGTGATGCATTTCCTTCTTTATAAATTGGCTCAGAAAGTGAAGTTAAATGGAGAAGTTTGGGCATCAGCCATCTTTCTCCAATGCGTTCCTTAGACTTTCCTCACCTGCTGTGACTGCTACCAAGCAATGTTTAAATGAAAATCTGTGACATTTTCTAGAAGACATCTTTTGAAAGCATCAGAACATATAATCTCAAAGATATTTCTAGCTCCAAATACCTGCTGCTATAGCAACTTTGAAGAACTCACTTTTCAAAATATTTGGATATGCTGTGAGGATTGTAAAATTTACCAACTTTCACAAATTCTTTAACTTGAACTATTCTTATATACCTATTAAATGATTTCTGTGCATTGTAGTTTGTTAACTAGTTTTAGAACTTGAAACTTGGGCGATAGCAAAACAAGTAGGTCATCATTAAAGAAGTTTCCTTGTCTAATGGATGGTCGTTAGCACAGCAACTCACAACCAGTCAGAGTGCAGAGAATACATGTCAATGGAGCGCTCAGCCACAAATGAGATGGATATATTAGCTATAGATGAAGATATATTATTTCCCCAAACTCAGGGACCTGGGAGTTAGAGGAGGTATAAAAAAGATTGTAAGAGCCAGAGGTTGGGGAGGTCCGAAAAGAAGCAGTGTCTTTAAGGCATAATAGGATGCTGTACTAATGAACTCAGCAGCTGCAGTCTTGCCTACACAAGACCCACACAAGATCAAGCCAGTCTACGTTATTCCATCATAGATAGGGAAAGCTTCGTGAGCCCCCCACCGAATGGAGTAGCTATGAACAAGTGATGGCTTCAGGGGGAGGGGAAAGTTGTTTTTCCTAAGGGCTGTGGCCCATAGTAGGTTTACCACACTCCACTGGATGGCCCACATACCTGGGAGTACATGGGCAGTGCAAATTGAGGTTGCTGAGTTATTTTATAAAAGAAAGAACATGACGTTGGAGGGATAAGGAGTAAGAGGGTGTGTCTGAGAGGAGTTAGGGGCTGGTGGTGAATATGATGAAAACACATTGTATGAAATTCTCAAAGAATTAATATTCATTTTAAAGAAAACAAGTAGGTTAGTACTTTGGAAAGTAAAACTTTAAAACATATTACCTATGCGCTGTGACATTGTCACAGTGAGTCTAACCTTATGCTAATTTACATCTGAATTATGCCCAATATCTGCACACTGACAGTTTTATATTAAGTATTTTTAAGCAGTTACGTGTTTCAGTGCTTCTAGTTATAAAGGTAATTAAGTGTTGACCCCGTGGAATTTTTTTTCTTCAGAAAACGTAGGAAGTAAGGGCAGGTACAGATCAAAGGGAACCCTCCATCTCTTGCACATTTCAGTGGCAGCCTCCATTGCAGGGTTGTCCACGTGATGGTTTCAAAGGAAACTATAGTTCTGAAGAAAGACACGCAGGTGGAGTTCCAGACTGTTGCTGTCCCTGTGTGGCTTTGTTTACAGTCAACAAGATACCAAGACCCTGACCTCTACATCAGGACATAGAATCTCTTTGTAGTGAGAAATATTTTGTGAGAATGCCCTATGGAAGGCTGCTGAGGACAAACGCTTGTCAGATGGAAGAGCGAATGAAAGACAAAGTCCCCACCATGCAACTTTTCACAGGAAGGTTCTATATGCCTCTTGAGTTACCTTTTATTTTTAAACCAGATAATAAACCCAGGGTAGATATTACATTTTGTCTTGATATTAAGAAATAGAAAAACTTTCTGAATTATATATAATGTCATTATAAAAAGACACGTGCATTAAGAAGAATTGCTTCACAGACAGAACCACATTGATTTTTCTTCCAGAGTTCAGACAACTTCATTCATTTTCTATGAACTGTTACTCTTTTAGAATTAAAATTGAATTTAACTGCAATGGAGCTGAAAGGGGCTTTGGCTATTCCATTTTTAACACTGTTTAAGAAAGCTCTGTCTTCACAGAGGCGTACCCGCTCAGGACATTTGTCTATCCACCATGCTCATGGACAAGTAGACAATGTGTAAGAATCAATCCTGAAGTGTAGCGTCCACATGTGAGCTTGCAATCAGAAGCGTCTAGGTTCAGCTACCCTCCTCTCCACTCTGTATTTCTGCACAGAGCTCTTAGAGTCAGTTTCATGACACAAATATTGGATGATTTATGACGTCTCCCCTTTCGATTCCTTCATTTAGACATAATTAGCAGCTGAGAGATAGCAAAGAGCTCATTCAGGGGCATATTCACCACTGAAAAGGTTCTTGGACTAGAAGCTAAGTTTCCGGAACATTCTTTCCTCACTCATCAAAGAAAGTTGTATTGTCAGCTCCTAGACTACAGTGTTATGTTATGCTGCCTTCATGTACAAGGCATTAAACACTGGAAAAGGTCTGGGTGAAGGACTAGTCTGGGAATAGAGTAGGGGAGTGCAGAGTTCACGTTCTAAACGGAAGACTCCCACTGCAGCTCACTACAGAGCAGTCAATGACTAGCAGTTCCTTCTAAAACATTTGTTGGAAATTAAGTTGTTAAAATGTGATCACAGCTGCCTAGGAACAACACAAGAAGAAACGCACTAAAATTCTGTTTCTAGGTGGATGTGGGGAGTGCAGGCTAATCCAGACACTCAGAGGAGTCTGAGGCAGAATAGCAAATTCAAGACCAAAGACCAAACTGTGCTACACAGTAATAGCCTGTCTCAAAATACCCAGAGCTGGGGAAGTAGCTCACTGGTAGATGGAGTGCTTGTTTAGCCTTCAAAGACTCTGGGTTCAACCCCAGCATGAACAAAAAAGAATTGTGTTTATGTTTATGAAAATGTATAGTTTTGCTTTAAAAAGCAAAACAAACAAACAAAAAAACCCAGCAGCAGCAGCAACAACAACAACAAAAATAAACCTGGGCTACTGGTGCTGGATATAAGATTTGCATCCTGGTTATAAAACAACAGATGGGGGGGATGAGTGAAGGAACTTCAGCTTTCAGACCTCTTCGGCTAGAGTTGAAGGTTAGAATGTATAGAACGCTATGGTACAACAAACTGAACTCATACACATCCATTCCCCATTTCCTAGTAATAAAACCTTGATTTTCAAATAAGTATCTGGCCTCTCAGAGTATAGGCTATGCTTTCCCCTTTCAGTTTTGGCCATTTTGACCACACGCTTTGTCCCTAAGCTTGGCAGGGGTCTTCAGCATGACCACTGCTGGCCTCTTGGAACGATCTTCAGTAGTCCTGGGGCTGCCTTGTGCTCTTTGGGATGTTGAGTAGCATCCCCGCCCTTGGCTCACTAGACTCCCAGAGAGCTCCACTGTTCCATATTTAACCCAAATGCATTGTTGCAAAGGAAAATAATTGGAGATATTGTTAAGTATTGAGGAGAGCACAAACACCCCCAGCTGAGATTCACTTGGTTAAAGGGGTGGCCATAGAAGCAAATTCCTCCGCTTTAAAGGGCGCTGCTTTGCTCTTGAACTATGATGACTAAAACTTGGTCAGCTGTCTTTTACTAAAGCGCATTGTTAAAGATGAACAACCACAACAGCGAAGAAACGAGACCAAAGAAGAAAGGGTCGCTGTAGTCAGAAGAGCCACCACATGGGTGAAGGAGACCCCCCGAAAAGGGGGGGTTTCCTCCCAGACCCCAGATTAGGCACAAACCACACTCAAACACCTGTTTCACAGAGAGATTCTTTATTAAGTAGGGAAGAAAAATTATAATCGCTGCTTTCTGACTCTGGCCAAAAAGCCACAAATGGCCTTGCAGGTGTAATTCTTAAGAGGAGCCAAAGGGGAGGTCTGGGTTAGAATGGGAGAGGATGCAGTGGTAAAGGAGACAGGGGACAGGGGAGAAGGGGGAGGGGAGAAGGGAAAGGGGCAAGGGATATTTGTCACAGAGAGACAATGGACTGCCTCTGGATAGAGGGAAGACCGACATGGCACATAGACAAATGACAGTTTATAAAGGTAAGGGGGGAAACCCTGTGTTTTGATGAGGTGTTTAATTTTAATTGGACATGTTAATTAGGTGATCCAAAGGGGGCTTCTGACTGCTGGACTTTGGTAGTCAGCCTTGGGAGGAAATAGCCAAATGAGGGAATAGACCTTGGTGGCTAGCTTTAGAAGTGTAATCGAAGGGTTTCTAGCAAGACCGAAAGAATAGCACAGGAGAGCAAGAACAGCAAGAGTCATATGCTCAAGTGGGCTAGTGTCCCTTTAATGGGTCTGTATACTTCTAGGTGTGTTACATAAGGACAGTGGAAACTTCTAGCTCCTTCACTATTACTATTACTTGGGATACTGTGAGGAGGACAATTTCCCCACCTTAGCTTCAGTCTCTCTAGTGTTCTCTAGAGCAGAGATACTGGATTCTCTAATGAAGGAGGGAGACAAGGATGTTTGTATTTTAGGGGCTTTATCCCCAGTCTCTCCTGGTGTTCTCTAGTGTGGGAGACATGCATGGATGTTTGCATTTTAGAAGCAACTGGCTTGCCACTGTGGAATCTACACTCTAAGGTGCCTTCAGAGAGTCGCCCAGGCTTTTATGACTCTGCATGCCCAGGCTGTCCCTCAGACTTTTAGAAGGGGCTCTGGGCATTGAGTAAGGGAATTAGAATCTTCTAAATCATTTTTGGGAGTTCTAAACACTCCCTCCCAATTCTTCTTGCAAGTTTACCTTCATTGCTTTTGTGTGTCTTGTTAAAGCATAGCTCAGGCTGTGCTTTGTACTAGAGATGTTATTCAGCCAAGCTTTATGTTTCCTCTTCTGGGGACAGTCACCTTTGGCGGGCAAGAGTTGAGTAATACAATTTAGACCAGTCAGCAAAACCTCACTGGAGAAATAGTTTGGTGTCTCAAATTGCTGAAAATGATTCAACTCAATAAAAGGAAAGGCCATTCCTACTTTGTCTTCAACACATACACGCACGTGGGTGCGCACACACACACGCATACACATGCACACACACACGCATATCCACACACATGCAAATACACCACATACACACATACATACACACAGACACATACACACATGCACACACATATACATACATTCACACACATGCATACACATGCACACACACGCATACGCACACACATGCACATACACCACATACACACATACACTCACAGACACACACAAACACACACATATACATACATTCACACACATGCACACATACGCGCACATGCGCACGCACACACACACACACACCATAACATTAAGCAAGCTGACTTTCTTTGATGGTGGAAATGGTCAGTGCAGGAAGCATGAAGTGACATGGTGCCTTAGTCTGAGTGGGACAGCACCAGGTTCAGATAAATTCTGAAATTGAACCACTTTTCTTGTTTGCGTATTTTGTTTCTCCCAGAAGAATATGGAAAATCCCTTTGAACAGAGACCCAGCATCTGCCATAGTGCAGTTAGGAACTAGATTTTTAACAACACAGGCGCCTCCACCTATCCCAGAGAGAGAGAGAGAGAGAG
>LOJH01028593.1:305-20106 GCA_001685095.1 Ellobius talpinus | reverse complement strand
CAAAATGTAAACAATGTATAAGTATCTTGATCAGAGGTAAGAATAGTATATAATACAGTATGAAATATATCCTAAAAGTTGTATCAATATACAAAATGTCCTAAACAGAGGTAGAAACATGCATGTATACAATCTGACAGAATAACTTTGCATAGGTGTTCAAATATTATAAACAGAAATAACAAATCTAATTTGAACTTGTATCAGTAGTGGACAAGTTCAACAGAACCACGATATATGGGCTGCCCATGCATGCATCAGCATTGCCAGGGCATAAATTTCAATTTTGACCAGAGATGGCTCAGAGGTTAAGAATACTGACTGCTCTTCCAGAGGTCCTGAGCTCAATTCCGAGCAACCACATGATGACTCATGTCAGGGCCAAAGCAAAGAACTCAGTTGACTATGTAGGGAAACTTCTGAAACCATGAGGCAAAGCAAGTCTTTAGCCGGGTGGTGGTGGTGCATGCCTTTAATCCCAGCACTCAGGAGGAAGAGGCAGGTGGATCTCTGTGAGTTCAAGGCCAGCCTGATCTATAGAGCTAGTGCCAGGACAGGCTCCAAAGCTACACAGAGATACCCTGTCTTGAAAAAGAAAACAAAACAAACAAAACAACAAACAAACAAACAAACAAAACCCACACCTAAGAAGCCATCCAATAAAGAGTGTGTATATCAGATGAATTTGCTCTATGGACAAGAATTTAATGAACACAGTATTATTCCAGATACCTATAAAACAATAAAGAGGGTTAATCACAGGTCTCTGATATTAATGTTCCTACAGTGCAGGAAATGATGTTCATGTTTCAAAAAGCCCACATGCAGCAGTAGATGGCCAGGGCATAACTCAATATGGCAGTCATACCAGGAGTGAGGACATAGCGAAGCTCCCTTCCTCTCACTGGGCCCTACTTAAGATGCCTGTGGGTTGTTTGTGAGCAGCTAGCTTTACGGGGGTCATGACTTGGTCTCAGGAAAGAACATAGCCACATCTCCCCCAACTAGACTCACTTGGCTTTGTCTGGAAGACCCATGGTGAGTAGCAGAGATGACATCATAGAGGAGAATCCCAAAGGATGCCCTTGGCCTTACACTATTCCATTTTGCACTGAGCACAGCGCAAGTACTCACAATGGAATTGCTACAGTGTTTATGTGGCTTTGCAAATGAGGAAATTGTTGAGGACAGAAGCCTGCCAAGGTCATATGCATAGAGTCAAGACTAAAGAGTGTTTATTTCTCTCAGCCCCTCTCTGCTGCCTTCAATACAAAGCCACCCTGGAAATTCCACTATGACAAAATCGATAGGTAGGACATCCCTGTGGCTGGATGAGGAGCTCACCCCTTCCTTTCTTCATCCACTCACAGTCTGGTGGTGTGTGCTGTGACCACACACCATGACAGGGTGTTAACCTGGTGCCTGTCTGCAGCATTTGTCTTTCTCTTCTATCCCATTCCTTCCCCAGAGCTGGGAGACAAGTATCTGGTGGTGTTTCTCTTGACTGTTTTGTAAGGTGGCTTTGACTTGACCTTTAGCTAATGTTAAGTTTCTTAACCCTGTTTCCATTTTGTTTTAAGATGAACTGTAGTCCCATGCCTGTCTCTGAGCTTCCTTTTCTCCTCACTCACCTTGACCGTTTTCAGGTGAGCTCCTGATGGATACATGATGCTGTCTGAATGCATCCTTCCTGTCTTCTCACCACCACCTCTCCTGCCAGATTTCTGCAGATGCAATGGAGGCTGGAGGCTGCCCTGGTGTGGTGTGAATCTTCATTGCCAAGTTGACCTGATCACCTGAGACACACTCCTGGACATGTCTTTGAGGGTGTTCCCAGGGAGGGTTAATTGAGGATGAAAGACCCGNCCCCCTCCCCGAATGTGGGTGGCACCACCTCAAAGGACTGGGTTACTGACTGAACAAAAAGGGACAAGGAGAAAGCCTAGAGACCACTGGCATTCACTTTTCCGCTTCCTGGTCCGTTTAGACATGAGCAAACTCCGGCTACAAGTGTGAGCTGTTCCCACCCGCCATGCCTGTCTCACCGTAACTCAGTCCATCTCCTGAGCCACACCTCAGAGCAGCCTCTCTGTTCGTAACTGTTTCTTGCCAGATAGTTGGTCACAGAAATAAGGAAGGTAACTAAAACTACTGCCTCCCATTTCATCGGCCCAGGTGGATTCTACTTTCCTGCCGCACTGTGCTCCATCTTAGGCTCAGTGGGTGAAGTATGGTCTCTGTGGTCCTTCTGTCTAAAATGTGCGCTCAGAAGAGCACAAGAGCACCATGGGTCCTCAATAAACTACATGCTGAGTGAGCCCTAAACAATCTGGATATTAGAGTCCATGCGTCTACCAAACAGCACGATGCTCCAGGCACAAAAAAAAAGAGGTGAGGTGAAGATACCCTCTCCTGCCTGTCCTGAACCTCAGGAGGTTTTGTTTGGTTTCGGTTTTGGTTTGGTTTGGTTTTGGTTTTGGTTTGGTTTGTTTTGTTTTGGGTTTTTGTTTTTTTATTTTTTGCAGTCTGTAGAGAATCTTGGTCTGAACCCTCTTGCTGAGCAGAGTGTTGTTGAGGTAGAATCCTTTGGGGGGTCACATGAGGAATTTCAATTTCAGCTGAAAGGTAAGTCTTCAGAGATTTCAATTTGAGGACCTTTGGACTTGTCACTCATTTGCTGGCCCACAGATCTTGTTCTCGTATCTTTCATAGACCGGTGTTTTTCAAGTGAATTGGGTGGTTTTTTTTCTGTTGTTGTTGAGTTTTTTGTTTGTCTGCTTGTTTGGTGGAGCAGGATGTGTTGCTCTGCTTTCAGATGCCTTGGATTTCACATCTGGTGGAACTGGAAGTCCTTCCAGTATTCCGAACTTTCCTCCAGTTCTTCACATACCAAATCACTGGGGCTAAGGAGCTGAACCTTGAATGGATACAAATAGCACATTCCTGGGCAGGAGACTTCTGCTCCCTTTAGCCCACACCCCCACCAAACCCCAGCAAACCCCTTCCCCAAAGCACACTGCATGCAGGACCGTGCCTCCTGCTTTTCTGACACACAAGAATATCTAGTTTGAGAAATATTTGCTGGGTGACTGTGGGATTAGCTGTAGCCTGCAGCAAAGGTGAGCCTTTAAACAAAGGTTTTGCATTGTTTTTATGGAGGGAAAATAAAATACAAAGCATATTATCTATTAGTGGGCACTTAGGCTCAGGGCTCCAGAAGTTATCAACAAGGACTTCCTCACACAAAGAGGCAATGAAATCCAGGTTGTCACCCATGCATTTCTCCTTCTCTTCACAGGCACTCCTTCTGTGTGCAGTTCCCATGGCAACGAGATGATGGCAAGAGAACAAGAGAGACCATGCCTGTACTCAAGAAGGGAGATATTTATGAAAACTCACATCTTTCTCTTTTTTTTAATTCCTCTCTGCTAGAAAGATAGAAGAAACTGGGGAAGAGATGTGACCCCAAGTTCTTTAGCCATCTCGTATGTGGTGGATGTGGGATTCTGTGCTCAGTATGTGTGTCATGCCAGGCATGTGTGTGTGTGCTCGGATTTTGTATTATAAATAATTACCTACCAAAGAGTCCATATAAGCAAAAGTAGTAGGCTCGGTAATTTTTCATAAAACATACCCAAGCAAAATCAAGAAACAGGCATTACCAGCCCCCCAGAAGTGGAACATATACTCCCCAATTGTTATCTTGTCTTTCTCCTTCAAAGGAAAAACTATCCTAACTTTAAAAAAAATAAAAAATTAAAAAAAGATCACTTCCTGGCTTTTTTTTGCAGTTTTACCACCTGTGCTTAATCTCCAAACCCTGGGGAGTCATTTGATTGTTTTTGACCCTTATATGGATTCATTTTTTTTCTGTCTGAATTTTGCATAATGTTAGATTTATAAGCTATACTCATGTTTTCATTTGTGAGTGTGATTTTCATGTTCATTTTCTTAAGTTTCATTATCTGAAGAGAATCTAATTTTCTGATTCATTTGGTTATTGGTGGACTTCCAAGTTGTCTCTAGTTAGATATTATCATAAATAATTCTAAAACGAATATTCTTACACATGCTTTTCTGCGTTCAACTTGCATTTCTGCCGGTCTGTGCCTAGACGTGAACTTCATCGGTCCTGATGTACCATAGCCAACAATGCTAAACAATGCTTCTACGCAGTTTTATGGGTTCCTGTCTCTCCTCAGCCCCATGTTTAGCGTCCTCAGTCTGAGAGTAACACCCATTCTGATGCTGTGTAGTGGTAACCCAGTCTTTCTCTGCCCTCAGAATACTCTGTAATGTGACAATCCCACTTTTCATAGTTTTGACCAACCTGTAGCTCTTTGTCATGTAATTTGGATATAAGCAGATGGCGTATGTATTGCAAAATAGCCTACGTTCTGTGGGATATGTTGTCATCTGCATGAAGTCTTTGGATAAGCGGAAGTTACTAATGCTCACATGGTCCGGTTTATCTGTGTCGCCTTTGTGAGTGTGTCATTCATGTCTTGTGAAAAGCACTTCCTTTACACCAAGTCATGATGCTGTCACCTACCATTGTCTTCTGGAAGGGTCACTGTTAACCTTTCATATTTATAGCTCATTCATTCCATAAATTTGTTCTCAGCAGTTTAAGGCAGGATTTAAATTTCTTTTTATGTTCAATATGGATGTCCAAGGTGCTTCACGTAATACATTTGTGGAAAAGGCCATCCTTTCCCACTACTCCACAGTGACAGCTTTGTAATAAATGAGGTGTCCTACGGACTTTCTCTTCTACTTCATTGTTCTAATCTTCCTCCTTGCTCCAATTCCATAATCTTAATTACTGTGGCTTTATAATTAGTCTTCGCAGCTGTCAGAGTAAGGCTGTACACTTTGTGTTTGTTCAAGTGTATCTTGGATGTCCTTAGTTAACCATTCCAGTGTCGTAAAAGCACGAGAATCCGATGTCAATTCATACACACACACACACACAAATACACATACACATGTTTATATACACACATATACACACAAACACTCATGGACCCATACACACACATATATACATATATACACACATGAACACATATGCACCCATGCATGCACACACACTGGGGGAGCGGGCATACAAACTGGTTTGTAAATTTTTTGAGACATTCCACTTAACTCTATAAATCAACTTGGGTGAACTATATTTGTACACTTTACCTTTTACTTTCACTTATAACTTTTTGAATTTTCAAACAGAGTTTAAAATTTACTAGTAATTACCTTATATGCTAGTGTATGGTGAACTTATGTGAATTTGCCTTGTGTGCTGAAGTCAGTAAGCACGCTTCGTGCCTGTCCATTAGGGCTAGTGTACAAACTGTGCTGAAATCTATACAATAAATCACTTTTGTCCGTTTGCTATATTATTTACTATGAGAAGTATGTTGTATAAAACGTACCAGATGTGTCAGCAGTTTTGGTTCTCTGCCGGTTACAGCTTGTCTATTTTGAATTTATGTTGATAGTGTGTATGAAATTAGACGTATCACATCTTCCTGGAAAATTCAACTTTGTCGTGATGGAGTGGGTCGCTCTTGATTTGTGATAGTGACTTCTTACTGTATTTATTCAGGAGGCACATATACATACGTGTGTGCGTGTGTGTGTGGGGGGTGTGGGGCAGTGATTACTACAATTAAGCAAACTGGCCCACTCATCGCCACCCACCGTTATTGTGATGTGTACACACATGTACGTAGGACAAGAGTACTTATAATACATCCACTTGGTAAATTTCCATTATATAATGCAGCATGACTAGCTATAGCCCTTGTATGCACTTTGGGTCACTAGACTTCCTCGTCCTCCACAACTGCAAGTTTAGAGCCTTTAACTGACTTCTATTACCCTTTATGTCTTCTGTTTTGCCATCCATATATTCCTATTTTGTACGACTGGTTTAAATTGTGTTCTAAAAATTATATGGGAAAATTGCTTCTAGAACAGGGTCCTCAACCTCCCTAATTGGGCAACACTTTAATACAGTCCCTCAGGTTGTGGCGTCCCCCAAATGTAAAATTATTTTCATTGCTACTTCATAACTGTGATTTTACTTTTGCTACTGTTATGAATGTGCACATCTGTGTTTTCCGATGGTCTTAGGTGACCCCTGTGAAAGGGTCATTCAACCCCAAGGGCTTGTGGCCTATAGGTTGAGAGATCTGCTCTAGAGAACTATTCCTTATTTGAAGACAGTTCACATATCCTTTCGCTAGGGAGTTGGGATGATTCTCGCTCTGAGAAGCTGTGCAATGTTGTCCCACCGTAAGCAATCCTTCTCATCTTAGCAGGGGCCGGGTGATAGTCTAGTCCTGATTCTAGTTACAACCTACTTATGACTTGTTGAACACCCAGGCTTGACAGTCCGATGCTTCAGTTTATTCCTTTGAGTTTTCAAATTGGTTCTGTAATTCCTCCTTCTGTTGTTGTCCCTCAACAAAAGGGACATTTCAACTACCAGGAAATTTACTCTGAATTATCCAGTTGGTTTGTTTGTTTGTTTTTCTAAGTTGGGTAAGGACCAACTAATTTTTTCCTATTTTACATGAAAACATTTTTGATCAAATTTCTTTTTTATGCTTAAAATTGAACACAAATTATACATTGTTACCTACAAACATGAACATGATACCCAGTTTGTGAGCCCTTGGTGTCCTCAGCACTTAGCTCAGGAAGTGTCCTGGCTGTGCCTGTTGAGTCAAAGGATGGGTAGGCCAAAGGGGAAGCACACAGAGGGCAGTGGAGCTCATGCCTGCACTTTCTGCCTTCCCCCTACTAAAACATCCCTGTCAGTACGTTCACTGTCAACTTCCCTTTTCACAGTAAACCTTGTGAGAAGCATCCATATAAGCCACCAGTAAGTCTGGAACCTGTATCCTCAGCACCGTGTAGGAAGGCGGAGAAAATTAAGGGGCTGCAGCACAGGAAAGGAGCCGGTCACTGCTGTGGGCTGAGCGTCAAGAATCTCCCACATTGCAAATCATATTGGCAGTGAAACCATTTGCCTTGGCCTTTCTGGAACCCATGGATACCAAGGATTCTTTTCAGCCTTTTCCCCTATATGTTTATCTTACTAACCTATAAACCTTAAGCCACCTTATAATCTCATCTATTAAAGAAAAGTTCCTAAGTAAAAATAAATATAAGAAAAATGTTTTTATTTCGTCTTCCAAATCCTTTGAACAATCCAGCTTCAGAAGCTATCTATATGTATAGCCATTAAGACAGTGAGTACCAGCCTCTTCAAAAGCCCAGGCAGACCCTAAAAGATGCATTACTGTCCTCTGCCTACCTGACTCTCTTCCCCTCTCTGAACCCATGCTTAAATCACTGATAAAACATTTGTTGGGTAAACTCTGACTATGCCTCCTCCTGACTCACCTTGAAATACTTCCCTGCAGTGTAGTCAAGGATCCCAGCTTCATCCGAATGGAGCTTTCACAGGGATGTGGGGGGATCCCTCTCAGGCTTCCCTTATGACAGCACGGGTCTCCTTCTTTCCCTATCAACTCCTCCCAAATCTCATAAGAGGTCCGCACATTCACCGCTAATCTAGCTTCTGTCCCCAAGTCTCTAGTGCTATGGAGCTCAGTTAGAAATTGACCCAGTACAAGAGGTTCCTATCAATTAAACTTCAATATGCCTCAAAATGGACTCAAATCTCTTCTTTTCCCTAGCTATCTCCCTTCTCTATGTTTTATGCTTCATTTGGTGCTGATGCCCTCCCCTCACCACCTACACCATAATCCTGGTCATTTTTGAAATCCTATCCTACATCAAGTCACAAAGTCTGTTGAGCATTTGACCTAAATATTTTTCACATTTACCCCTGTCCAGATGTTTCTCCTCTTCCAGTTCAAGGTCTCTGATTGCTACACACCTGGAGTTTAGTTCTGACCTCCTAGTTGGTCTTCACTCCTTGTCTCTGAACTGTCCTCCCATAGACCCATCAAACATTAACTTTTGGTCCTTTCCTATCTTCCACTGGCAGTCTAAGCTCCTTGCCACTGCTTGTAAAACTTTCCATAAAGCTCCCTTATCTAACCTCCAGCCCTGTCCACACTATTCTCTTTCGTGAGGTCCATCGTCTAGAATTACCAAATAAACTATTCTTCTAAGCAGTATGACTGTTCTCACTGCATAAATTTGTACCCACATACCTCTATACTTGTTTATTGTATACTTATTCTTCAAAAGTCAACTTCACCCGCCTTCTCTGACTAGCACAGCAATGCCTCACTGTGCTGACATAGCAGAACTAGATCACATAGCAGAACTAGATCAAAACACCCCTTCATCACACAATGTTGAAGTAATTGGATATCCACATGTAGAAGACTGAGTGTTGGTCTCTGTGTCTTGCTTTGTACAAAACATGCAAAACCAATCAAAGACCTTGCTATTAAACCTGAAACTTTGCTAAAGGGATATTTCAAGATCAGGGAATATCTGAAAGTTTTTGAGTTCAAGAGCTCAGGAAATAATAGCAAGAATTGCTACATGAGATTATATCAAACTAAAAACTTCTTCTGGTCCTACCCACAGCCAGGGTCTGTGTTAACGTTTGTGCCCCATGTTGCCACCAAAGGCCATATGGTTGACCATGGTCTGACCTACCACCGGTGGCCATGTTGGTGTCTGAGGACTGTGCCACCGCCAGGGCCATGTTGATCTGAGTGGCCTACGCTGCCACTCGGGGCTACAGTGATGTCCAGGTCTAGGCTGCTGCCAAGAGCCATGTCTGGGTTTGTGGTGCTATAACAGCCAGGGTCTGTGTTGATGTCCATGGCTTCTGTTATCACTGAATGCTGTGTGGATGCCCAGGGTCTGGACTACCTCCTGAGACTCTGTTGGTGTCTGAGAGCAGTGCTTCTGCTGGGGCCGTACTGATCTGGGTGGCCTGCACTACAACTCAGGGCCATGGTGACCTCCTGGCCTAAGCTGCTGCCGAGAACCATATCTGTGTCTGTGGTCCTGCTGCAGCTGGGGTCTGTGTTGATGTCCCTGGTCCGTGTTACCACAAGGGGCCACTGGAACCATTCATGTTGAAATCTGAGGACAGTATCGATTCAGCCCTTGCCTTCACTGGCCCTGGGAGATTTGGTCCTGTCCCTTGCCATGGACTTGGGAGAGTTGACCATGATAGCGAGGGCACAGGAAAGCTGGCTCTGCCCCTCACCTGAGGAGGGTGATCTCAGTGGAGGTCTGGACTGACCAACTCAGCTGCCACCCAGGCCCACATCCAGGGCTTTGAGTTGGCCCACTCCAACATCCACCCCATCTGTGACCTCCTGAATAGCACGAAGGGACTGGATCTGTGACACCAGAGCTGCAGGATCTCTAAGACTCAAGGCAACAGCAGGATAGCCAAGAGGAGTCTAAGTGAAGGTCCAGTATTGACGTTATGCCAGAGGTCAGGGGCCTTGAACCAGACCAGCAACTCATTGCAATGGACAAATGCAGGTAAAACTGTTTGGGCAGAAGTTTATATACTGCATGAGACACCACAGCCCCCAGTGCTGCTAAGTCCAATGAAGATGGTGGAGAGGCATGAAAGACAGAGGAGCAAAGGGGTTTTGTTTTTAATTTTATTTTTTAAAATTTTATTGGATGTGGCCACTGTAAGGGTGGATATGAGAGGAACTAGAAAATGAGTGGAATTAGGTGCTTGTGGTGAGATACCCAAAGAATCAATAAAAATATGTTTAAAAAATATCCACAGCAATCATAACAGGTATTACAGGTAGCTGTTTACTGTCCCTGAATTGTGTAAGAGAAGTTAAGTGGGCTTAGAAGGACAGTGATTCAAAGAAGAATAAGGAAGGGGCTGATGGAAGTGCCAGATTCAGCCTATCTCAGTTTAACTCAGAGTCAAGCTCTAGTAAAGTAATGTCTTGATTTAAAAAAAAAATAGGAAATAGCCTATGAGGAATAGGAAAAGAGGCTTATGGAATGTGCAATGCAGGTGAATAATGGCATGATGCAGAGTATTTTATATATTTGTGAAAATATCATAATGAAGCCCATTGTCTTGTATAGGTGCTAGTAAAATAATTTTTAAATCTACATAATCCAACAAATTAAAGTGGTGTTTTTTAATGTCTGTCACCTTCACTTAAGAACACTTCTTGTTGGTAGCATTTAATAATCCTCAATAACAGTTCAAAGACTGAGAAGAACAATAATTTTTAAGATCAATAACAATAAGTGCTGGAGATGGCTCACCAATTAAGAGCACTGGCTGCTCTTCCAGAGGACCTGGCTCCAATTCTCAGTACTCATATAGCAGCTCACCACTGCCTGTAATTCTAGTTCCAAGAAACCTAACCTCCTTCTGCTGGAATCCACAGGAACAAGTAAGGCAAGTGATATACATATATACATGTGGCAAAACACCCCCACATGTAAAACTATAAAATAAAATAAATAGGTGTCTTAGCCATTTCAAGTTGCTTTGCTGTTCCTTGGGGAGTTTTGTTGTTCTTGTTGTTTGGGTTTGGCTTGGCTTTTGGTTTCTTGAGACAGGGTTTCTCTGTGTCTTGACTGTCCTGGAACTCATTCTGTAGACCAGGCTGGCCTTGAACTCACAGAGATCCACTTGCCTCTGCCTCCTGTGTGCTGGGATTAAAGGAGTGCACCACCACCACCCGGCTGTTCCTGGGTCTTATTCTCATCTCTTCATTGTTAATCATATTCATAGTTATAGATACTATATTTTTGAAAACCTATTCTATTTTCTGGGTTATTAACACCTGTTTATTATATGATCTTACAAGTAGACACAGCCAGATAGCACAATGACAGTGAGCTCTCGTTTTCTCCTTATATTCCAACACAGCCCTCACATGCTCCAGTACTTTTTCCCACCTTCTTATTCCGTTGCAGAGATTTCTGTTTCCTTACTGTGCTCACAGCATGGTGCATCATTCATTACTGCACCACTTTTATTGGAGCATTATCTTCCTTACTAGTGGGATTAGGACCTGCATGGTTTTTCACCTTCCTTCATCCTATGAGCAGACCAAATCCAGTGTGTGTGTGTGTGTGTCCTGGAACGACACCCCTGGGTCTGTAGAGTAAAACATCCCCTCAGCTGAAACATCAGTCACCAGAGTGAGCTGGGCTCTCCTTGCCCTGAGAGCCGTCCATCCTGAGACTCACTGCCAACTCTTTTGCCTTTGCTCTGAAAATCCTAGCTTTCCTTGGCTTACTGATGAGTAAAATGGCAGTGTCCGTTTCCATGCCCGTCAGCAATGATGTGAAGAAGCAATGTGGTGGGTGGGAGGGGACCACTGATTTGGCCTCCATTTGGTTTTATTTTATCCTCTTTCAGCTCACAATGCTCAAAAGGCAGCAGTAGAGCTGCTCTGCCTGAGTGCTCACTAACCAGCCACCAAGGTCTCCACATTCTCACCAGTGGTTTGTTCCTTGTGGCAGAATGGATTCCCAAAATCTTCCAATAGCAGTATTTATAGTCTTATATGTTGTTCTAGAATCTTATTATCCCCTAACAAGAAACAAAATCTGTCTCCCATCACCCAGAACCTGGATTGGCCTCGTGGCAGCCTTGATGGGTATAATATGATAGAAGCAGCAGAGTTAACTTCTGACATTGCTTCATTAAAGCCAGCGTACACCTTGGTAACACCGTTTTCCTGCAAGATGCCTAGCTGATGCTGCAAAGGGTCTGTGAGACAGGCTGGGGGGTTGGGCGTGGAGGAGAACAGAAGGTGGTGTAGAAAGGAATAGGGGAGGGAAGGAGAAGGAAGAGAAAGGGGGAAGAAAGGAGGAGAGAGGGCAGGTAAGGACGGGAGAGGTAGTTCTGCATCTGCAGCCGTAACTGACAGGCAGAAGCTGGGTTCAGCTGGGGCTTCCAAAGCTCATGTACTCTCGTTATCTCCCTAGAGCGTTAGAGAAGCTCCGCCTGATACAGCGAGCAAAGATAAGGTATTCCTTTAACGCCCTACTGAAATTGAAGGTTTATGAACAAAATAAATGTTTCTTTAAGCCGTTCTGTTTTGGTATGGAATTTTCATGCAAGAATATGTAGGGATGGCAGCCTCAATGATCAGAGTTCAAGCCGAAAGGGCATTATGTAATTATTTAATGCCTTTCTGAGGAAGAAAAAAGTAGAAATTTTCAGATTCTGGATGTGTCCCTGGATAGTGCAGCAGAACACTAAGTACAAAGGGTTTCAAGTCTTTGTCAAACCCACTGCATGAAAATAACGTAAGACATTTTTCAGGGCTGTTGGGAGGCTGGGGAAAGGCAGATTTAGAGACTAATTGATGGTCTAAAACAGGGTTTCTTTAACACTTCCATCCATGACCCCTTCTGCCTCAAAAGTATTAATGCAATTCTGGGGATATATATTTATGTATGCATAAACAACAGTTTATGCATTTTATATGCATATTTATAAACAACAGTTATAAAAAATCAAACTCTGAAAATAATTATAAAGAAATTTATTGTAAAATAATTTGTTGGCATATATATAATCTTACCATTTATTAAAGACAAAAGCAATTTTGTATACTAATGAGGCAGATATGCCTATTTTTTCAACTAATTAATAGCTGGATATTTGGTGCTTTTAAAACTTGGAGTATTTTCAATGTTTTTCAGAGTTCATTAGTATTTCAATTTTACAACTGAAAATGACAGTTTACATAATTTATGTAATACAAATTAGCAGAAATAGGAATAGGATGATTTCAAATGGAAATCCTGACCTAATTAATTCCAAGTCAAAATTCATTTAATGATTTTTTTAATGACACTCAGCAACTCAAAAAGCCATTTTTAAAATCAAACCTTCTAATGCAACCCAATCTAAATATATCTGAATTTCACAATTACATGCTTAGGAATGATAAAAGTCTTTGTTCTTCACAATGAAATAACTCTATTTCTATACAGGCAGAAAAATGTATAGGTACAGCAAAAACATTTCACTTCATAACATTTCATATCCTACAAGAGTCTCAAATCTGAGCGCAGGTGTTTCAGGGAGTGTTCATTGGCACTGAGGGGCATGGCAGCACGTACAATGCAAGGGGTTTCTGTCCTTTGCTCCAGACCAAAGGGAAGTGACACAATGCAACATGGGAGTCACTGACAGAAACACCTCATATTCATGACATGTTAGATTTTGGATTGATTTTGTTGTTGTTGTTAGGCATTTAGAAACCGATCATTGTTGCCAAATTTTTTACAACCTCCACATTTAGTTACCCAGCTCCACATGGAGTCAAGCAGTCTAAGGAGCTTTGGTAGTTGCTACCCTCATGAAGAACTCATAAGAGCTGTGATTCCCTGTACAAGTTCAGGCCACCCAGCGTTCTAACACAGAGTAGGGAGGGCTTCATGAGCCCCACCCCCTAGCTGAGGAGCTATGGACAGCGAATGACTCCTGGAGGAGGCGAGCCAGTTTTCCTTAAGGGCATGGCTCCTAGTGGACCATGCTCCAGGGATGGCCCCACACCCAGGAGTGTATGGGCAGCACAAACTGTAAACAGGACAGGTTATTTATTATTGGTGCTTTCACACTAGAGAGCAGAGAAATTCATTCCTGAGTCTCCGAAAGAATAAAAGAAAAACCTATTCAATCCTACACAGAAGAACATAGTTTCCTCACAGTGCTTGAGTCTCCCAACAGAGAGAGATCATTCTGTCAGTCTCCCCTGTTCCTCTTGGTCTTCCAGCCTGAGCTCTCAAGTGAAGGTGAGTGACTATCCATGGTGCTGCCCTTGGAGCCTGGGATTTCAGAGTGCCTTCTGTTCTGGACCATGGTGGTAATAGTGTGTTCGTTGATCATCTTTGTTTCAACTTTTAATTATCATACAAAATAGTGGGCTTCACTATGAATTTTTTTCTTTTTTATGTTTTTTAAATGTACTCTTCCCTCATATCATTATGTTTTATTTGTTTATATTTATGTATTTATTTTGTGTGTAGTGGGGTCCTTACTTACCATAGCATGCATGTGGAGGTCAGAGGACAACTTAAAGAGGGTGGGTCTTTCCTTCTACTGTGTGGATCCTAGGGATCAAGCACACACACACACACACACACACACTCACATACACTCATACGCTCACATACACACATTCACACTCACTCAAACTTACATATACACACACATACACACACAAGCACATGTGCACACACACTCACATACACTCACACGCCCACATACATTCACTCACACTCACAAACACTCACACACATGCTCACACTCTCACATACACTCACATACTCATGTACACACACCCTCACACTCACTCAAACTTACACATACACACATGTATAAACACACGCATACACACACACGTTGCTCTTTATTCATATTCTCTTCCCCCTGCTAATCCCCCATTGTTCTGCCACTTGCTTTATCTGGCTCCTGTTTTATTCCTCCATTAGCACATCTACAGAGTTTATGATTTACAAAGCAAAAGGCACGTTTCTAATTAAGTTTTCTATACTTTTTTCATTAGGATTTAAACATATCTTGTGAAGTGCTGTAAAGAACAGTCCTAAGGGGATGGAGAGTGTTTACCAGGTAAGAATGCTTGCTGCTTAACCACATGGACCTGAATTAAAATCCCTAGCACCCATAGAAAAGCCAGGCAGTGCTACACATGCCTGTAACCCCAGTATTAAAGAACAAAGACAGAAAGATCATGAGAGCTCGTTGGATAGATAGCTCGGAAAACACTAGTGATCTGCAAGTTCAGTGACAGACCTTGTCTCAAAAATAATGTGGAAAGCAGTAGATGAAGATCCCCAAAATTCTCCTCTGACCTCCATATGGCATACATATGCATCACACATATATGTGGATACACTATACAGAGAGACAGTCGTAAAGATGATAACCATGTTGATTGTTTCTTACTTCAGGGTGTGTGTGTGTGTATGTGTGTGTGCTCACATTTCTTAATAAATCCAGAACTATCAAGCAGGTCTTCCTAGAGCTTTCTGGGGTATTTTACTCATGGGCCATGCAAGAAAGTCATTAACACTCTTGGGTATGGTAGAATATGCTTCTGTATAATTTGCTGAACATCTCTGTTCGCTATTACTGAACCAGGGCATAGACATTCCATGGTCCACTATTCGGGAAATGGAGAGTACTGGGAACCCTCGTGTTAGGAAGCAAAGCAAAAACTGGCTCATGAAGCTGGAGAGTCAGTTGATTCCCTTTCTCTGTCTTTCCTCCATCTTCTCTTCCACCTTCTCTCTCACTCTCTCCAAGTATCTTTATTGCTATGCAAGTTCATAAGTGGATGTAGGATAGCAATGGCAGGTCCTTTGAGGCCCAGAGGGAAGATTCTCCCTCATATTTGTCCCAGCATCACCCATATGTCAGCCCTGGTGAGAAGGTGACCAGAGGGCTGTATCTGAAGTCAGACCTGGGTGCCAGTCCATCCTGTAACCCTTGATGGCACTGCATTGAGCTGATCACTGAGTGACTGCCATTCTGATCTACAAAACTGTAACTGAGCCTATAGAGAGACTTGCAATCAGGATTATGTAAGATGACACACATTAAAGAGAGAATTGTGTCAACTGAAAAATATTGTACGAATGAAAGGTTACTCTTCTCTGCGGGGACCCTAAGAAGACATTTGACATGGTGACGATGTTAATCAAAGGGACTATTGAAGTCTGCTGCAGTGTAGGCATAGATGGAGGAGAAGGGTCCTCAGAGGCAGAGAAATGTGGGCAAAGTTCCTGCCATGAATCTCAAGGACTTAACCCAGTAGGGGGAGAAAAGAGGTCCAGCCGGAGGTGAGCGGGTGCCCAAACCAAGATGGCATTCAAGGCCGTGAATGTGGGAGAGGTGCGTAGCTGCCCCTGAAGCCTTCTCTTTCATAATGACCAGAAAGTCTTCATCCTGAGTGTCCCAGCTCTCATGTTCCCCTCTTTTCATTTTTATTGATGGAATAATAAGTAATATAGATGAGCATTCACCATGACATATGCCTGTGTCAACCTGACACAGGCTGGAGTCATTTGGAACATCAGTTGGGAAAATGTCCTATCAGACTGGCCTATGGGCATGACTGTGGAGCTTTTTCTTGATTGACAACTGATGTGTGGGCACATGGTCCTGGGTTGTGTAAGAAAGCAGGCTGAGTGAGTGATGGGGAACAAGCCAGTAAGTACTATTCCTCCATAGCTTCTGCTTCAGTTCCTGCCTCCAAGTCCTTGCCTTGAATTCCTTCCCCAATTTTCTTCAATGATGGACTGTGATGTGGAACAATAAGCAGAAATAAACCCTTTCTCCCCAAGTTACTTTTGGTCATGGTGTTTCATCACAGCAATGGAAAGCTGAGACAGTATATTTTATGAGATGCTTGTCTTGTAGAGTTAAAATGCAAACAACTTGGGAAAAAAAAGACTCAACTAAATTTGTTTCATTTTAACTCAACACACCAATCAAACACCCACAATAGAACTGTGAACAACAAATTCAACCAAGACCAATATAAAGGAAGTGTCTGTTTCCAGGGAGCATGTAGCATGGTTGAAAAGTGGCACATGGGTGTGGTTCAGGTTCCTTCACTGCAGATCCATCAGGGTGTCCTTATACAGTATGACTGTGACTTTCTAAGAATGGAAGAGAATGTGCCGCAGTCTCCAAAAATATCTGGGTGTGGAATCCAATTTTCCTCACCACAAGGTCTGTCCTAATGGGGCCAGGGCTCTGAGTTTAGAGAACAAGCTTGAGGAAGTGGCCGTGTAGGCATCACCTCCACACCCTTCATCCCACCGCAGTACAGGCGGTGTGACCCAAGGGGGTGCTGGGTGTATTCGTTACTTTCAGCTGCAGTGATGAAACACCATGTGACTTATAGAGAAGAGGGCTTAGTTTGGCTTCCAGTTCCAGAGGGATAAGAGTTCATCACGTCAAGGAGACATGGCAACGGGAAACAGACACGTCAGCTAGAGCAGGAAGCTGGGAGGGTGTATCTCCAATTGCAAGCACAAAGCAGCTACTGTGACCTGGAAGGAAGATGACTCCATGATCACTCTCAACCCCACCCCCCAGTGACATACTTCCTAAAGTTCCCAAACAGCACCACCAACCGAGAACCAAGCCTATAGGGGTCATTTCTCATTCGAACCAGCTCAGTGGGAAACACTCAGGTCTGAGACACAGCAATCTATAGCAGGCATGGGAGACAATAGCAGCACTCACGGATGCTAAGTGATGGCTGCTTTTTTGACAATGAACTTGTTGGAGAACCATGTTGACCTGAAACTGATACAGGTACAGGATTCAGAGCCTTCCCCTGGCCACCCCCTAGTCAGTGAGGTTGCAGGAGAGAGAAACACAGCAGAGCCTATGGTGAGGGAAAATCCTTTCCACTTAGGCCTTAAGTAAGGGGGGAGGATTTCTTGTCAGAGTCTTGGGGGAGGACCTAGGTAACAGCTGCACTGACCTGAAGGTACAGCATGTCCTGTCTTGTGGATATAAACAGAAGCATTCATTCCTGCCAGCCCTGGGAGCTTTCTATGCCAGTAGCCCTGGTTTATCACTAAAGCTTACACATGACTCTCTCTCTCCCTCTCTATCCCTCCCATCCACCAAAAGACAGTTTGGTCTGGGTTGCCCTCTGGGTTTTTCCTCTCTGGTTTCTCTTTCTCTCATGCAATGTTCCCTGCCCAGGCATTACATAACAGCCTGGGTTGCAGGGAACACCTATACAAGAGACCATGACAGTTCAACAATGGGCAGGCAGAGGCTGCCCTGAGAAAACGGAGTCATTCATGGACTGTGTGAGAGGCGGCTCTGTTCCCGACTTGGCTCCCTGGTAAATGAAGTGCGCTGTGGACAAAGGGGGAAACTTTACACTCTAGCAATTTTCCCACAGTGGCAAGCTCACTGAAAAACAAGGCACTAGTTGGCTTAAAGGAGAAAAGGCAGCCATATCCATAAACTTTGCTTTCTCCCCCAAGTTGTTGTCTTGTGCCAAAACCACAGCCTAATCTCCCGGAGAGGGAGCGAGCTAGGCTATACTTGATTGGGCTCTGCCTCCTGCTGCTGTCTGTCTCCACTGCTGTTTGACAGGCTTTCCTTTCTGACTCATCATGTTTTTGACCTCAGCGTTACCTCCCTGCTTTGATGGGAATGTTGTCCATCTAGATGATTGGTCCGAGAGAAATAATGATGCCTTCCCCAAATGTAGATGCACTCCAGACTCCAGGAGTATCTTTCCAGACACAAGCAGCTGGGGCAAGAAAACCCAGAGAATGTGTAAATGCCCTTTGCTTGAGTCTCCACGCTGATGCTGTAGATTCAGGGCGGCCTTCAGTTAAGAACTGTGACATGCTGGGCATTTAATCAAACGGTTATAAAAATGTCTTATGATGCATGTTTCATTTCAAACAAAATGGCATGCCGAGAAAATAATAAAGTTATAACAAAGAATCTTCTATGCTAAAACCAACTTCCAAACATCAGCAGTGATTATCTAGGAAGACGTATAGATATTGTCCAATGTATCCACATAGAGAGACTTTTTGAGTCTACTCTAGAGCTACTGTCCTGTGGCATTATTACCACTGAGATTTCTACTTCAGTCCTTAGGTGTAGAATGGATGCTGATGTAGGCTAAGTTAAAATACAGTGAAACATAAAGATCCATCCTTGTCCATCCTGGAACCCTGTTTCCTACCTAGCATCAGGGGTATTCATGGGGTGAGTAGGGTAGAGAATCAGGTGACATAAAATACATCCTGAATGAGGGCTGCTGAGACTGCTGAGTGGGTAGAAGCACTCATCACACGAGCCTGGGGACCCAGGTTCCATCCTCAGAACCTACATGAAGGTTGAAGGAGAGAACCATTTCACAAGTTATACTCCAACCTCCACATGCACACCATTGCAGGTGTTTGCCCCTCCTCCATTGTGTGCTTACACATTCTCTCTCTCCACACACACACACACACACACACACACACGATTTTGATTTTTAAAATTACTTCTTGAGCAGCAATAGTGCAGTGGTGGACTCTGGCCTGAGAAAGCAGGCACACGTGACGCAGACCTGATTTGACAGCTCAGCCTCATCCAGGGAGAGCCAATCCTCTGGGCACAAAGCCAATGGAACCAATAGATGCTCCATGCTAAAGGAAGTGATTTAAACTCTAGAGTCTCATTCATGGGCTTGGATGCTAAGTTTAAAGGACACACTTAATGTGACCTCAAGAAAGGCACCTTGCTTGTGTTGCCTTGACCGTATTCATCGTAAAGATAATCAGTTTTAGAAAGGTGGGCAGGGGCAGGTAGGTGAAACACCTGTCCTAGGAGAGCTGAAGGAAGCAAGCTGCAGCGGAACTCCTTCCTGGAACAGCCTCAGCCCAGAGAACCTACTTAAACTACAGAGCACTCCCAAGGGACAAAGGGCAAGTGGCAGCATTCTGTTGTCGATGTTTTTGTTTTTTGAGTACAATTCTCATTGACTCATGAAGACTGTGACATATTTTGACATCAGCTTGTGCACTGAAACCTGNGTGGGCAGGGGCAGGTAGGTGAAACACCTGTCCTAGGAGAGCTGAAGGAAGCAACCTGCAGTGGAACTCCTTCCTGGAACAGCCTCAGTCCAGAGAACCTACTTAAACTACAGAGCACTCCCAAGGGACAAAGGGCAAATGGCAGCATTCTGTTGTTGTTGTTTTTGTTTTTTGAGTACAATTCTCGTTGACTCATGAAGACTGTGACATATTTTGACATCAGCTTGTGCACTGAAACCTG